>CM040395.1:39504072-39583838 GCA_022702515.1 Ilyophis sp. 1 JC-2022
GCAACTTCGGTCGCCCAGTCGCCGGAAGTCCATTCATTCTCTATGAAGTTCAGCGACGGTCAGCGACCTGAGCGACTAGAAAACTGAGCGACCAAAATCGGCCGATAAATGCTGCCCGAAACTTAACTTTTGAGCGACAATCAGAGTTCCGCGCTTCATATTTCTCCAACCGATACGAAACCATTTCGTGAAAAGGGGTCCCACTGTTGCCAGCAGCCGGTCGAACTGCTCACAATCCAGCCGAAAATAACGCTGGAAGCGGTCCCCGTCCAGGCGGAGTTCCTGCACCAGCCGGTGAAATTCTCCGAGCTGCCGGCGGCGTTGTACGGTGCTATGCACCCAGAGCCTCCGGCGCTTCCTCCGGCGTAAATAAATTAGGGCGACAGCTAGCAGTTTTTTTTTTTCCGGTTCATTTTCCAAAGTGGTAATCATGAAGCTGAAGACTCAATTTATAGTAAAAAAATATCCCTCCAAAACGTTCAAATAAAGGAGAGAAAGAATCTAATTGGAAGTTTAATATAATTTCATGAACGTAATCTCCGTAATATTGCCTATCAAACTAAACTATAGGCGAAATAGGGTTAGCAGCGGTAACAACAGTAAATAATTTATATATTATCATTGTATAATTATCAGTGTCATAACATAACCTTAAAGGATATGTGTAGCTGTTCTACCAATATCACATTGAGCCAAAAAAAGACATGTTGAGTTTTATACATACATCTATCTATGTATCTAGCGTAGATAGTAGATAAAGATCGGTAGCTCGCGACGAAGATACAGGCTAGCCTATCGCTAGATAGCGAGAACACATCATTATCAGTGTCATGACATAACTATAAAGAATAGGATGCATCGCAAATATGTCTTTGTTATACGTAGGCTATTGCCGTTGTTTCTCTTTATCAAATAATTGCAGCTGCACAAACTGACTTGGATGACACAACGGGAAGCTCTTGCCCCGCCCCCAGCCTCGTAGAATTGACCGACTCAGCGACCAGTTGCTCGCTGTGTGAACACAGGGTTAATGTGATGAAATTAATTGTCTAGTGCTCTCTGACTTTAGGCGCATCCTGCCCCGGTACCGGGGGCGCTTGGGTTGAAGAGGATAGTGCCAGATAACTTAAGTTAGCTAGCTAATATGACTGTAGCCGAGCCGAGCGTTACATTAGCTAGTCACTAGTCACTCACACACACACATCAGCTCTCTCAGTCACTCTGCACCTTCTTGCTAGCTAGCTGGACAGCAGTGAGAGAATGGTCGCCTCATCTTGAAAAATACATAGACTATGCGTGCATAACAGTAGCCTACATAAAATAAAAGTAGGCTACATAACAACTAATAAAAATAAGAGAACTGTAGTACCAGTCATCATCAGGGAAATTAGGTCTATTCAGCAGGTGTTAGTCCTGTGTCATACTGTAGGCTACATTTTTATTGACATCTGGTTACCCTGTAATCAAAATGCTATTCCTTTTCATCTCCTTTATAATTAATTGTTGTAGTAAGCCTTTGGTTTGTTGTGTTACAGTTCATAATCTCTAAAGTTAGTTTATATAGTTAGTTGCATCAGTGTTTTAAAGTGCATATCATTAATGTTAATGCCAAATAAGCTTTCCCATTATGCTATATTAGTATTACACTGCAGTTTACTGCTTTTTTTGGACTGTAAATGTAAATCTACATTTCATTGTAATGACAATAATGTTTAATAAAATTGCCATTAGTATGCATGCCCATCTTATGTACAGTATAGCAGACATGCATCTTTTTAAGTTTTTCATCTTTATTCTTGTAAAACAAAAATTACTAATAGACTAACACCCAATGGTCATACACTCTTCTTCTATATTTTACCTTACTTTATTTATGGCAGTAGGCTACTGGTTTCTTTAATATATATATTAAAGATAATATATTGTAAATATCTATAATAATAATGTCACTTGTTCACTGTTTTGATGTTAACTGTTTGATTTTGTGGGTTATTTTCAGTAAAAGAAAAATGTGAAAACAAAAGTGTGAGTGCATGTTATTGGTAGTGAATAAACTGTGATGCAAGGGGGCGCCAGATAAAATCCTGCCTAGGGCAGCCAATTGGTCAGAGCCGGCCCTGGCAGTACATCACATAGCCCATCAAATAACACTGGCCTTATTTTGCATCCATGCGCCTAAAAGATGGTCATAAATATTCAATTTCATCATAAACCAATCATGCATTTTAACCACACTCTTTGTCCGAGAGACATACTCTTTAACCTTTCACGTTAATTCGCTATATGCACAAGGTAGTGGCTACGTATTTCTGCTAAAATATAAGCCAACTTGTTTACTTCCATTGACAGCTACACTGACACTTGGTTTGTTTATATTAGTTGACAGGACATACTAGCTTTTTTTAAAGGATAACAGTTTTTTTCTACTCTGACTCAATTTTATGAACTATTGGATTTCTGTGAGCAGTTATTGCTCCAAACTTGAATAATAATGTTAATTGAATGAATGAACTTTTGAGCAATAACTGCCCACAGTTATCTATTAAATACATTTGGATATGCTAATCAAGCTTTTTTAGAAGGCAATTAAAGTGTGACCCATTGGACTGCATTGGAAAGCAGAGATGAGTGGTTCTTAAGGTGACCAAAGCTCCACAAAGCAGGATGTTACAAAATGATTATTGTTACTGATCAGCATGGTCTAAACAGTTTGTAAAAACCAAAGTTATCCTTTAATTACAGCAATGTTACTTTTTGTGTTTGGTTGTAAATTACTTGTAGTTCGATCATATCTTTACCTAAAATGTCTTTGGCCAAAAATATTTTTAACATCACTATTTTATTTACTGGCTGACTTGCAAAAATGAATAGTAAAGCAAGTATAGATTAACGTTACTAACTTTACTTTCATTAACGGTATCCACCATTGCAATCATTTTAGCTATGGGGATGATCTAGAATGAGAAGGGAATGACATTATAACCTAGTGAAAATAGACCTATACGTGCCCATCTGATCTCCCTAATTACAATGAGTGCCGAGAGTAATGATGTTTGGAAGGTGGTGGGGATTTGGCCATGATGTACATTATCCCCTGAGGAATTTTGATAAACCAGACTGCAACATGTTGGGGAATCTGTATGTTGTGTCTGTGATGATGGACCTGCTGCTACGTTGGGACATCCCACCTGGTGGCACCTGGGTTGAGGCTGAGTGTAGCTCTGATTTGTGGTGTTCCTTCTCTCTTAGAGTAAATTGTTTCCTCGTTCACATACAAATTAATTTCAGTGCTGACATTGGCCCAACAGGTCATTGCTATGGTATTTTCTCAACCGCCCTGAAATTAGTTCCTGGCTATGCCACTGCCTACGGCTTCCTTTTAGAAGAAACCTTAATGGACAGGAAGCGATTATATTATCTGCTGGAATTGACCTTTTAAACATCCAGACGTTCCGTGGATGATGAGCTGAACGGGGGTGGGGGGGTTGGGTCTATCCAACAGTCTTCGTCATCTGGCCCATTTAGGCATGATTGCTTGATGGCTGTGTAATTGCATAACTAATTGCAAGTCATTTTACCACCCTCAGAAAAACCTCTATATTTGAGAGAATGGTGTGATCAGAAGTTATAACTCCAAAATAGTGCTAAGAGAAAACCCACTCACTTTAGCTTTAATCATTTGGTAATCACTACTATAATGACTAGGCACAAGGTACATCTTTAATCATAACCATGACCTCTATGAGACTAAATCTGGAGTTATTTGGAACAATTGAGCCTCTTTCCTATGAATGTTGACAGAGGACAGACGTTGGCTTGGTGGTAAAAAAATAAATAAATAAAAAATAATAATAAAAAGACATGATGAGGAAATTGATGAGGAAGAGAGTTTGTGGACCTAACTGCAGAAAAACGATATTATGTAACATGTATTCAAACAGAAAATTATTCCTGCAAAAAAAGAGTAGTCATTTAATTTAACTTTCTCTTCTACTCAAAAACAAAAGCCCACCGTTTAAAAACCAATCCCTCTGTTCCTGAGTTAAAGGCTGTTCTTTTTTCAAACAGACTGAGTGAGAGGAGACTAATTGAGACTGTGGGTAGATTTTATGTCTGACCTGAATGAAAATACTCATTTGTGCTGATGAACTGGAGAGTCCACTGTTTCTCCACACGCACTTTAACAGGTCAATTTGAAGGTACATAAAAGGAAGAACACCTTTGAAATCATCCCAGTCTTTCTTTAAAAAGAAACTTATGGCCATTAAAACATTATTTCCTTTTCCATTATTTTTTAGTTACATATTTTTCAGGATTTTTCTTGAATTTCTGGTTCATAGGCTGTGTTATTTAACCTTGGCTCTGTCTTTAGGTAGAATGCAGACAGACATATGACTCAGTAAAAAACTGAGATAGCTGGATAGCTACCCCTTGGCAATTCACAGCACACACACAACACATACACAACCACTATCAGATCAGGCGGGGTGACTCTGTTTAAAGGGCAGAGTAGATCTGTCTGATGGGTGAGTTGAATCTGCCAAGTATTACCCTGTCTATCTCAAGTGGGATTTCAGCGTGGGCATTGCTGCGTTGAACAGTGTGATTCGACACAAAGCTCCTCAGGTCTACAGGGCAGCAAAGCACTGACATGGAAAGAATGAGCGTCGCAAACAAAATGCGCAGAGCAAGTTTTGTCAATGGTCGGCCTCAGCAAACGTATGTTCTCATACTCAACCAATCACTTGCACACATCACTAATGGAGCGCCCCTTTTAAAAGCGAGACTCCGATCTGTCCCATACTGCTTTGGCTGCGCTGCTCTTGTTTCGCTGCTTCTTGCTCTAAAAAATATTTTGCTGCTCCCCCTCCACCACCCCAGCCTCCACCTGTTGTTTGGATCTGATTCTATGTAATTGGGTGGTTTTGGTGTATTGGGGAGATGTGTCATGCTATCTGTTTGATAGGTAGTGCACGCACCAGCGTACATAGAGCAGATCCATTCAGCGCCAAACCAAAATATTATACACTGCTCAAAGGGAACACTTAATCAACACAGTATAACACCAAGTCAATTAATTGATCTGTCCAGTTAGATAGCGTAAACGATTGTGAATCAATTTCACCTGCTTTGGTGCAAATGAAAGTGACAACAGATGGACAGGAGAGGCAACAGCAAGACAACCCCCAAAGAGTAAATGGTTTTGCAGGTGGTGGCCACAGATCATTTCTTTCTCCTTATCCTTCCTGACTGATTTTTCTCTAGTTTTCCATTTTGCTAGTGCCATTGTCACTACTGGTAGCATGAGGCAGTACCTGCAGCCCATTCAGGTTGCACAGGTAGTCCAGCTCCTCCAGGATGGCACATCCATACGTGCCGTTGCAAGAAGGTTTGCTGTGTCTCCCAGCACAGTCTCAAGAGCGTGGAGGAGATACCGGGAGACGGGACATTACACGAGGAGAGCTGGACAGGTCTGTAGAAGGGCAACAACCCAGCGGCAGGACCGGTATCTGCTTCTTTGTGCGAGGAGGAACAGGAGGAGCACTGCCAGAGCCCTAAAAAATGACCTCCAGCGGGCTACTCATGTGCATGTTTCTGACCAAACTGTCAGAAACAAACTCCATGAGGGTGGCATGAGGGCCCGACGTCCTGTAGTGGGACCTGTGCTCACAGCCCAGCACCGTGCAGCTCGATTGGCATTTGCCAGAGAACACCAGAATTGGCAGGTTCACCATTGGCGCCCCGTTCTCTTCACAGATGAGAGCAGGTTCACACTGAGCACATGTGACAGACGTGAAAGAGTCTGGAGACGCCGTGGCGAATGTTATGTTGCCTGCAACATCATCCAGCATGACCGGTTTGGTTTAATTGACTTGGTGTTATTCTGTGATGATTAAGTGTTCCCTTAATTTTTTTGAGCAGTGTACATTCATTCCTATTTTAAATAAATGAGTTATCTTGACAGAAATGTTGGGAACAGCTGCGCTCAGCTTTCAAAGCCTTCACCTGAAGCCACCCCTGAGCCACCATTGTGCCTTGCTCCTGCCTGCTCTGTTCCCCTCCATGTGACTGGAGCGGACTCCTTTCGAGCTTTCACAGAGAGCTGCTTCCAGGGAATAGTCAGTGCAAGATTTTATTTGTGATGTACTGTAGTTCTGTGTCTGGGAGAGGCATCAGCTCAATCATAACTGTTGAAAATACTATTGATGTTTTAAATACTCATCCATGTGAAAACTTTATTCAGTTGTGTTTTGTATGCGGCACGATTCTGGTTAAATGGAGCTTGATCTACCAATCTGAAACATTTTCTGGTTGTGAAGGACATTGATATAAATAAATGCGATGATTTTGTTTCAAGGGTAAAAATGTTTCAAGGGTAGTGGATAACATGAGAAAATCAACATTCTGTAAATAAACCTACATTCGATAAGTGTAAAGTGGCACAGCCTTGAAGAATGCTGCATTAATATTACTAGTAAGCTATTTGTCTCTAGTCTCTATGAGTCGCTATTAATTCCAGCTATTGTCATACAGTATTCTCCCCCTACCCTTGTTCGCTGCACTCTTACAATTAAGTTGAAAATCCCAGCTTATAAAAAAAGTGAAATATTTAAATAACAAATAACCAACCATAGGTAAAGACATTTTAGGGCTTTTTCCGCTTAAGACAGGAAAGTGTAGAGAAACAGGAATATGAAATGACATGACAGGAACTGAAATGGAACTCACATCTTTGTATCTTCTCATATATGATGCCACAGCAGTAGACCTAGTTGTTTTTAGCAGACATATTTCTCATCTTTTCAGCTGTATAAGATAGAGGGACGGAGGTGAAAATAATGGGAAGCAATACAACAGTAGCAGCTTTGACCCTATATGTGACACAAGCTGGTAAGAGTCACACTTCTGCAATTCACACTACATAATATAGGGATGAAAACAAAACAGCAGAAAATCGTTAGATGCTGGCATGGCAAACAGCGCCCCCTGGGGGGCACGGCGGTGAAATGTAGATGTCTCCTTTGTACTAGCCTGAGACATATCGCAGTTCATGCATGCTAAGGCTGAACGGAGGATCGTCTCTAAAGAGTCTGAGTAGTCCACTGTACCCTCAGTGGACCCTGAACCTTTCACCGACTCTGTGAGATTGGTCAAATGTGTCAGACCGACTCAGAGAAAACTGGACCACACCAGGTAAAATATTATCAGCACTCGGGTAACTCTGGTTCCACGAGTACAAAATAAACATGGCAGCACTGTGTGTTTAACTGCACTATATGCTAAATGTAAACAATAGCCAAGTGTAACATGAGCAAATAAGAAAAGAATGATACCCAGTATCTTAGAATCAATCAATGAAACGCACACGCTGATAGTTGCGAAAATAAAAAAAATCTCACTGGGGTGCGACCACACCAGGATAGATATAATCAACACTGGGGTAACCCTGGTTCCCAGAGTACAAAATAAATGCGGCAGCACTGCGTGGTTAACCGCACTATATGCTAAACGTAAACAATAGCAAAGTTTAGCGCCAGAAAATAACCAAAGAACGATACCCGTATCTTAGTAGCAATGCTACCAGCGGATTTACCGTGCTTATCACTGCCTTTGGACGATGACAAGAATCGTAGCTCCGACCGAAGTCACAAGGCGCAAGGGATAACAGAAGATACAAACAATCTCACGTCTTCACTCTGCATCCGTGAGAAACAGAAGAGGACTTTCACATTGACGCGCCTCCCTTTATAGGAGGTCATGTCACGTTGAGGTCATGTCCATGACAAATGTTAGTATAAGAGTCTCGATGCATCTGGCAACAAGAACGTTAATTCATAGTTGATGACCCTAATGGTCGGAGGAACTAAATAAAACTGCACTGAGTAAATCCCGGAACCCTCCCAAATGTGGAAAATGGACTGAAGTAGTAAAAAGTGCTGTTCCGGATTTTACTTCAAGGGCGTGTAGTGTAGTTATCCAGCTAACTCAGTAATCCTGCTTTGTGAAATACCCCCCAAGTTTACTCATGGTATTATTATGTTTACATACAAAACTATCTATGTAGGTAGTTAGTATTAATAACAAAAAACTATGTTTTAAGTGTGAAGTTTGGCTTGGTCAAAAGCTGCAAAAGACAGGAAAATCAAATGAGCTCCACCAAGCCAACTCTCTACACCAGGGCTGCCAACTCTCACGCAATGACCGTGAGACTCACGCAATTTGGTCATTTCTCACGCTCTCACTATAAACGTTAGTTTCTCACACATTTCCATTTTAAAATTGCCGTTGCCTACATGTTATATCCATTACATATCAAACATCAGTTCAGTATCCGGAATGAAAGTCGATTCAGCAACAATAAAATCCCTTGTTGCGCACTCCTGTGGCCAGCACTTGTGTGTAACTACATTCAAGCCGGAAAGTCTGAATACCCCTTTCACCTTCTCCACGTTTTATTACATTACAGACATATTCTACAATAGATTGAGTAAATTTTTTGTCTCAAAATTCTACACAAAATAGCCCATAATGACAAAGTGAAAACATGTTTTTAGAAATTTTTGCAAATGTATTAAAAATCGAAAACTGAAATCTCTCATTTACATAAGTATTCATACCCTTTTCTTTAACATATTTTTAAAGTATCATATTTAATATTTGGTCGCATATCCTTTGCATGCTGTTACTTCTTGAAGTTTGTGACCAATCAACATCAAAAGACTCTCGATATCTTATTTTCAGGTCCTGTTACAAGCGATACTATAACCTCTCTGCATTTGAACTGATCTCTATGAGAATTGGGGGGTAAGACTAGATTCAGCTGTAAATGACACTGGTACAGTATGGAACACATGACTGGCGAAATGGCTGTACGTCATCAAAGGTCTAAGGTATCAAACGAGCCCCAAACCATCACTCTGTGGCCAGATATGGAGTCGATGTGGATGGATCCCTTTAAGGGTTGTTTCTCCTGCATTTTTTCCCCATAGAGTTCTATAGGAAAATGAGTCAGTAGAAATAACCCTTGCAGTGATCCATCCACATCTACTCCATATCTGGCAACAGAGTGATGGTTTGGGGCTCGTTCGATAGCTCAGACCCTTGATGACTTACAGCCAGCCATGTGTTCCATACTGTACCAGTGTAATTTACATTCCCGTCCATGATGCCATCAAAATGGTCAAAATGGTCTGACCATTTTTGACCATTTTGTTGATATTTCGATTGTAAATTCCTACATTCTATTCAAGCTCTTGGCCATTGGACGATCAGAGACTCCCATGACGCACAAACGATTTAGGGAGGTCCTGATGAAAGAGCTGGTTGCAGAGGCCAAAGCTGCAGTTGCTGCTGCTGCCCCCCACCCCACCCTCAGCACCACTTGTATGCCCATGTACTTTGGGCAAACTGCCACTGCCCAGCGGAGGGTGTGTGTTCTCTGCAAGGACCAGGGCAAGACACCAGTGTACTGCAGCAAGTGCGATGTTGCCCTGTGTTTCACCTCAAACAAGAACTGCTTTCAAGAGTACCATATGAGGATGTAAACGACTCTTTTTTTAAACTTAAATAAATAGAATTTTTTATTATTATTTATTCTTTTTTTTTAACTTTATAATATTTCTGACAGTTTTTACATTGAGTGTACAAAGTGGACTTTTGATTCTTTGTTTTTTATCTTATCTATGTTAGATATCTAAGTTTCATTTGTCCATATTTTATTGTTATAATAAAACTACTTCATTTGGAGACAAAATGATACCATTTAGTTGTTTTTTATTGATTTTATACTGTACACAAAGAATCTGATGATGCACAGGGTAAATGGCATGGCCAAAGCCTGCATTTTGTGCACATAGCCTCCTGTAGTGGAAATCAGTAGTTTTTTTAGCCAGATTACCTTTCAATAGATAAAAAACCCATTTGGCACACTTGGGTACTTTGGCTATTCAAGTGTGCCAAATGGAGAGTCCGCCTGGTCCTATCCTTACTAAAAACCTTTGTAGAATCTATGTGCGTTGTGGTATTTCTATCTACGTTCCTACAGTTGTAGTCAAGGAGTTGCTGAGTGTATTCAGTGGCATCTCTGTGCATGGGATCATTGCTATCATGGTGTTATCCACTGTCTAATCTAGAATACATTTTAGGCGAGGATAGAAATGTACATTTCTTCTTTGGTTTATCACAATTTACTCAGGCATAGTAATAGTCACAATGTTACTGACACTGGGAATACATTATCTGAGGTCTTACCTATCCATAGAGACCAAGATTATAGATGCATATAGACCTGACAGTTGTGGAGCCATTCTTCATTTTATTTTGGCATGCATCTAGGCAAGCCACACCTAGGGCTTAACAGGTTAATCTGGCCGCATTTATTTTTATTTAGCTAAACATTAAGTCTGAATGTTAGCTACAGATTCAAATAGCTTCGAAATGCAGCATAGGCTGAAGTTTCATTAAATGAGAGTAACTGGTGATTATTAATATTGACTTTTGTAGTTAATCCATTATGTTTGATTTTGGTTGTCTCTTTTAAAATGTATTCCGTACTCATACCCTCAATGTTATAATCAATAAACTCTGACTTCAACTCAGGGACTTTACTTTTTGAAGAAATGTTTTTAAACAGGATGTGTAGGCTATCTGAAAATGGGCTAAATTCCTAGTTTTACACAATCCATAAAGACTATTTTATCATACTTGAATGAGCTACAGGGTATTTTCTGTTATTGTTTCAAAAGGTTAGTTAACCAACATAGGGACTGCCACAGTCATATCTGTACAAGTAGTTGTGTAATTGAAATGGTAAACAAGCAGGCACTTTAAGGATGCCAACCTGCATTTGTATATAGCAAAACCAACACAAATTATTGATCCTTCGTAGCAGTGCAATGCCTACTAGCTAAGAAGACCACCTCCTGTAACTAGACTGCATTGACTGCTCTGCTAAATGACTGCAACTGAAGTTTGACAATTATTTGAGAGCCGTAGGGAGGGAGTTCTGCAATATGCGTATTTAATGTGATTGCTATATGATCTGTATGTCTCCCTCTGTATCTCCCCCTTTGTATGTATCCCTCCCTATCCCTCTCCGTCACTCTGTCTCCCTCTGTATCTATTTTCCCCTCTATCTCCCCTCTCTATTTCTCTCCCTCTTTCTCCCTCCCTCTCCCTGTATATGTCCCTCTTTCTTTCTCTCTCCCTCTGTTTGTCTCATCCTCTCCCTCTGTATCTCTGCTTCCCTTTCTCTCTGTATCCTATATTTCCTGTATCCTCTTTTTCTCTACATGTCATATATCACTCCCTCTCTGTATGTAGTATCTCTCTATCCTCTATCTCTCAGTGTGTGATATTAATATTTTAATTGGTTTTATTAGTAGTCTGCAATGTAATTTTTGCTGTCAAGAGATTGTTACAAGGTAATTTAATTTGGCAGTATTGGAAAGAAACTACATTTGTTGTGAGGGCCACGCAATAGTCAAATTTAGTCACAGGCACGACGGCGCGAGTATGGCGGCGTGCGTCTGCGACATTGAAAATCAGATTTCTCACTCTTGCTGAAATCTGAAAGTTGGCAGCCCTGCTCTACACTATCAGGGATTTCCAGTACTCCATTTTTTATATCTGACTGCTATACAGTTCTGTAGCTATGTTGGTCTACTGTATTTCAAACAATATGTATTCATCACTGGGCAGATAGGCTCTTTGAGAGAATGTTTGAATCAAATTTATACTCTTAAGAGTATGTGCTGCCATCCATGATCGTGACCTGTACAAAAGGCTTTGTATTTCTCTACTGCAGTTTTGTGTAGGCTATTTCTCTATTCCTCTTATGCCTCATACCAATATTAATAGCTAACGTGATAATATTCAGTCTGTTTAAATTTCAAGTCTTTTTTAGAAGTGTTCTAAAGCTATACGTGTAGATATATAATTGTATGCTGTGATGGCATTTTGGGGGTGTTAATTATGCTACTAGGGAATTCATGTGAATACACGTTCATTCATTTAAGAACAGGTGAATTTACACTGGCTTGTAATACAATTTCTGGAGGTAGAGCACATTTGGTGAATCCTACGTGAAGTCCTCATATGAACGTCTCGCAAGAATTTTACGAGTCTGTTCTCACAGCAGACAGATCACAGGCAATGAATTTGGCTTGTGAAGTTCAAGCTTCATCCGAAGTTCATATCACGTGCATTCTAATATTGATTAATAACATAAATAGCGTTCTTTTGCCTTAAAGATGACACTAAATACACTAAAGCTGTCAGGTTTGGAACCAATAGGTTTAAGCAGATATTCCAGGAGAGAAAATCTTTTATTTTTGGAAGAAATATTAATCCCCATTTCACAATGTAATTTTGATATTTATGTTTTAACTATTGTCCCCTAACAGATGATTGTCCCCCCGGAAGATTGCAGGAACTATTGGCCAATGTAGTCATAGCTTGATCCAGCATAATTATGCAGCGAATACATGTGTAACCTTACACGTAGCATCGTACATCACCTGGGTGTTGTTGAGTGGCAGGGCATTTTATGGGTAAAAAAACTAATTAGAGAGTCACTTCAAGATTATTAGTGCCCTAACACCTGTGGCTACCCATCCTTTAATTTTTGTAATACTTCATCAATGTTTTCTGTGTACTTCCAATACATTTTTCTATTATTTCTAAGTGTTTTTGTGTTTTATGGCCTGGTAACTTTTTTGCAGTGCATTACATTGTATTTTTCACACACATGGACGGAAAGCAACCCATATGAGTGCTATTTTGGTGGAATCTGGTGAGATATCTTTGAGTTTACGATGGAACAAAGCTTTCACTGACATAATGGACGAGACGAAAAGGTTGTGGGAAAGAAAACCCTGCCAAAGAGGGTTATTATTGGTGGTGGTTAAGGTGAGTTTCCCCCTCATCACTGTAAAGCACTTTGAGTATGAGAAAAAAGCGCTATATAAATGTAAGGAATTATTAATGAATGCTGGGAATACACTAACTTTAAATATAATGGATTTGGATGGAATATTAACATAAAAGCAGTGGAATATGGAATGAAGGAACTTTTGATTGTACCAGCTGTAGCATTAGGCAGTGTGCCTCCATGGTTGTTCCCAACCTCAAATGTTGACTTAGAAATAATTGAGAGGAAAAAAAAAGAGGCCAGAGGATGAGATTGGGAATATGGCCAGTGATTATGTGCGAAGCAATTTTATAACCATCTGAACATATTTACTGATGGGTCTAAAGACAGTAAGACTGAGTTTGGGATATTTATTCTGGAATTCAATGTACATATTTGTACTTTGACTCTATTGACTATCTAACAAACTGTCTGTGTTTACAGCAGGATTAACGGCAATTATAATTGGATTACAATGGGTAGAAGTGAAGCCAGACAGAGTTGTTTTCTGTTGAGACTCGGAAGCCGTATTAAAATCTTGATCATCTACAAAATCAAACTGAAATGGTGTATTGTTGGAAGTTTTCATACTTTTTTAACAGCTTACAACCTTAAGAATACCTAAATGTATTTTTCGTTGCAACATGAGTGTTAAAACCCAAATTTCGGGAGTCAATATCACTGCCATTTTAGCACCAACTACCAAGCCAATCGGCAGATCAACTCATCTCAGCAAAATCTCACCATAAAACATTTATGGGAAAGATTTGTTCAGCTGTTTTCATAAAGTCAATGAGCATTAAAATGAAGACTTTTTTTCACAAATCTAGCTAAAATTCTACAACTCTAATTGTTAAAGTAGACATAGCTATATGTTGGGCATAGCATGGACTAATTATTTTGATGGGCCACATTGTATGTATTGGTATTGTTATTAAATAAACCTTCATAATTCTACAATACCAGGGGCTCTATTTTGGCGATCTTAGCGCTTTGTTATGTTCTGAGATTCTGTCTGTCCGTTTTGTATTTTTTACTTGTTTATTTTTTCTGATTATTTGTGGTTTCACTGTTCTGTGTTTTGTATTACTGTCACTCCCTGTCTTCGTCACACTTTTCAGGAGTCTGTGGGGATTTCGGTTTTCTCTGTATTGTGCTTCCTTCATTACTAATTATTTCATTGTAAATAATACTAATTAACTAACAACCACTAACATCTGAGAATTAGGGTCTACTAAATGACTAACTTGTATATATGTAATTTGAGCGCTAAGAACGGGGCAAGGTGAAAATGGGCTGAATTTGGTCTCTTTATTAATTATAGGTGACTTATAAACCAATCAAAATGTCATATCCCCCTCCCTTTAAAAGCCTGCTTTTCTACACTGGCGGATTGCTTGATGGCGAAACAGACATGCTCATGCGTGTGTAGTGTGATCACGGAATAGGCTAAATGGATCAATAGTATGATCAATATTATTCAGACTAACCATTAGCCTATCCCGGTAATTATCAACAGGGCTGTTATTTTACAAAATATATGCAGTTAAACATTGTTAAAAGGACTTGCAACCACTGAGAATATCTATCGATGGCTTCAGTCTCACCTTAGAAAATGCCAAATTAGCCTAAATTAGTTTTACTCATAGCGTAATGCTTTAAAACAATCCACTTTCCCAAGTGTGACTTAGGGGAAACAGAACATGCAGCGCACATGCAGAGAATGGCATTAAAATTAATTGTGAATTAATTGTGTAACATGTTGCAAATTTGTTTTCATTTCTAATTAGACACTTAGTTCTCTTTAAAATCGTTTTGTTCAGTTATGGAATAACAGGTGAAATCAACTGGGTTGATAAGCTGAGTATGGAAACCTTATCACTGTAATTAAAAAAATATGAAGGACAAAGAATACTAAGGTTAAAATTCAGTTAACATGGTGACATTTATCTCTGTTGTTTAACCGTAGGCTATGGAAAAAAACCTTATGAACAGCAAATCCGCTGTAGCTTAGGCTATTTGAAAAACAATAAATGCAATATTCACTGGACAAGGGTTTGAACTTTTTTCAGTCAAAACCATTCTATTTACTTACAGGCTGTTGGCCTAGAGAGCTGTATTGTAATGACATCTGAAGCGCATTTTCAGAACTGATTCCGAAATAATATTACTAATCATCTTGGTCACTGCTACCAGATTCGTACGTATTCTCTACATTAGTTGGTGCCCGGGTGAAGACTGGTAAGACGGACATGTTTTATTTGTCTATCACCACTATTGTATATGTAAACGGCTTGCATGAGTAATACTCCACATGTAAGAATATAGAGGCATATTCCCTACAGATTATACTAAAAAGAGGATGTGCAGTCTTGCTGGGATGTGCAGTCTTGCTGAGATGTGCTTTTAATGTGTTAACAAACTACCATAATTTGCCTCAATGATGTACAGATGTCTAGGCTTTCCATTTTTGTCTCAAATTGCTAGAAAGCGGTGCATTTAGCGGACAAAATTTAGATTTTTTTTCTCCCTGGGGAGGATGCCCCCGGACCCTCCTACAGGTGTGGGCTAAGCCCCCAATTTCTTCAGTCCCTAGCACCGCCCCTGATTTGAACTACAAATTTGATTATCACAGCACCAGCATGTAGGCGCATACAAAACAGAAATAATATTTAGGTAAGTTCTACAGTTGGTGAAACAGCTTGTGATGAATATATGGTAAAATGTTTTGTTCCAGAGGAAGTTTTCCTTTTAGCAAAATGTATAGTGTCTGGAAAAGTAGACAGTGTAGAATACCTACTAATATACTATTATTAATCCTGGGTTGTTTTTTTAGGAATGAATATGAGTAATTTTAAAATGTTTTTCTCAGGTTGTCTGTGCCCTACCTGAGAAATATGGATTTGTACTGTATGAGTTATAGGGCTCTATTTTCTGGCCGGTGGCAAGTGGCAATTTCATCATGGCTTTTAATATTTTTTTCTTCAAGTCATTTCTGAATGTAATTTGGGAATGTAAATGACTTGACACCACATTGAATCTCGAAGATACCAGCGTAAAGCAATTGACTCAGGACACTTCTTTTTTTGAACGGGATTGTTACCATAAGATATACAGTATGTAAAATTTAAAATAAAATGTGTCACTGGCAAGGCTGACACTAGTGTATTTGTGTGAATGCATCACTACAGTGATAGGCCATGCTCAGGCAGCAGATAAAAGTGTCCCAATCAAAACAACAATGTTTTTGCATTCATATTGTGTATAATGTTATACAATTTTATCATTTTAGAAAATTGTATGACATTATACAGACTACGAATGCAAAAAATCTTGTTTTCATTACTCACCATTTGGTCGCCATCAATCTTTCATCTTTATTGTCTTGCTTTATGAAATCATGAAGAAACACACGTTCAAAGTTAAGTCAAGTCTAATCAACTTTATTTAAAGAGCACATTTAAAAACAACGGAGTTGACCAAGGTGCTGGACAAAGTTTTAAAAGTATCACATTAAAATACAGTAAAGAAATACAGAGATCGGTATATATAAAAGACATATACACTATATACAAGCAGCACAACACCCACTTTAGAAGACATACATAGAAGAGACATATACACTGTATACAAGCAGCACAAAACCCAATTAATCAAATGCTAGTGCGTAGAAATAAGTTTTTAGCCGAGACTTAAAAGAATCGACAGATGGGGCGAATCTGATGGAAGGGGAAAGGCTATTCCATAGTCTAGGGGCTGCAACTGCGAAAGCGCGGTCGCCTCTGGTTTTTAGTTTTGAGCGTGGGATGGTCAGGAGGCCCATGTCAGATGACCTGAGAGACCTGGATGTAGTGTAAGGGCTTATAGATCTGTAATATGGGAGGGTGCCAGTTGGTTCAGTGTCTCAGTACTGTGAGCCGCCCTGAAGCCTCACTGGAATTTATCCAGAATTTTGTTTTGTTCAAGGCAACAACTGAAGCAGAATAACCTTTTCTAGTATCTTGGATAGAAAAGATCATTTTTAAATGGTCTGTAGTTGCTAGGCATGGTAGAGTCTAAGTTGTTTTTTTTTAGAGGGGGCTGGACCATGGCGTGTTTGAAACAGGATGGAACAGAGCCGGTGGCCAGAGAGCTATTTATAATGGTGAGAATGCTGGGAGCAACTATGTCAAAGGTCTCGTTTAGGAGACGAGTGGGAACAATGTCAAGGAGACAGGTGGCAGACTTCATGCTGGTCACAGTCTCTGTGAGAGAGATTAGAGAAACAGGTTTAAAACACCTAATTTGGGCGGAACTGACTAGAGTGACAGTTGGGTCAGAGGTGGGGAGTGAGATGTTTGATCTAATGAGTTAGATTTTACTGATGTGAATCAGTAATCTGAATTCTTCACATTTTAAAATGGACCGGTCAAGGCTGGGTCTGGGAGGAGGACATGTGAGAGAGTGTATAGTGGTGAACAGGATTTTAGGATTATGGCAGTTCTTTGAAATGAGATCAGAAAAATATTTGACTCTCGCTGTCTTACCTGCTTCCTGATATTTACACAACTGATCTCTCAGAATTTCTAAGGAAATTTGGAGTTTGTTTTGTTTCCACCTGCGCTCAACTTTTCTGCATTGCCTCCCTAGAGCTCTAGTGGTGTCATTTAGCCAAGGTTGGGGTTTAGGCTTAGGGTTTTTTACTCTGAGGGGAGTAACAGAGTCAAGAATGGAGGAGCAGGTGGAATTAAACAAGGAAGTTTAATATTCTTGGTCACTGGCGCAGAAACATGTTGGTAGAAATTGATGGGGACGCGTTATTCCCACGCCCCGATGTTGGTTTAGATGGATAGACATGAGGGTTTTTTTTAATAAACATGGGATAAATAAAACTTGAAATATTTCCATCTAGAACCATGTAAAAAAAAAGCTAATCCAGGTAAAAGAACGTAATTGTAAATTTGTCATCGTTTCATTTTTCCAGACTCAAATCTAGAATTCTTTACCGGTGTAGCAGAGTAAAAATAAAAGTAAAAAACTGTGGTCGACTTCAGTCGCCCTCGGCACTTTAGACCGTTCGCATGTTCGTTGACTAAAGTCGCCCGCGGCACTGAATGAGTTAAAGTGGGTACATCTCTCAAAGTCAAAGATACCCGCACACTACGACAAAAAGAAAAAATATATATTTTAAAATATCAGAAACAGAGGCTTATCTGAAAATATACTGTGTATCTCATTAGGCTACACAATAAAATGCAGACATTGCAAAGTATAACCATAAACAGACCAATAAATGACCTGAAACAATTAACCACCCCTTTGCGCAGACCCCCTAGTGGCCGTGGCACTGAGTTTTGCTCAACTCAGACATTCATTGCTCCTGCAACCAAACTATGAGTCGTGTTGCGAGGCCATTTAACAAGCAACCCCCCAGTCTCACCTGCAACTATACCTACCCATGTGTGACACAGTGGACAATAGGGTCTGTGAGTTCATAAAAATATTATTTCACGTATATAGTCAACGTAAAAGTCAACCTGGTCTCACAGCCCATTCGTATCTATTCTACGAAATTCCAGTACCTGAAAACTTGTACGTATCCTACGAATCAGCGATTCCACACCATGTGACAAAACAGAGATCCACCATTTTTATTTCACGGTGAAATAAAGCGAATGGGTAAGCTGCCGGTATTGTACTTATAGTTTATGCCTATAGTTACAGTACATTCATAGACTACCTTTCGTATTTCGTAATTGCATTTTAATTTAACTATCAAGCTTCTTTGTCTCTGCTTCATCTGTGTGGGTTGCTATTTATAGGCTATGTTTATACTAGCTGACGTTAGCTAAGTCTGTTCAGATCAGTGCATACTGCATAGGCTGCAATATGGATTTAGCTTGTGAGCTAGCCATCAGAGCGGGTCGTTTTCGGTTCTTTTGAGACGTATAACATGAGAAAACAGAGCAGATCTGTAATAGAAACAACCGCGTCTCCCCGTTAACTTCTGTAATGAACTGCGATTCCCATGATTCTGTGCGCTGTCTGTGTGTATTGCCCACAGAACTATATATCTGTGGTATTGCCAGAGACGTGACGTGTTGAACTCTGAATTGGCTTCATGTTCCAATTAGCAGCTCCCATAGGAATCCATGGAACCGGTAAGCGGAAGCTGTCTGTAGTTCCAGAGTATTTATCTTGATGGTTGAATGTCATTAATAAAACCGAGGTTTCCCATATGCAAAAGATATCTGTAAAAACCATATATGATCATACTTGCAAAGTTTTATAAAAAGCATGTTGATTAGTAGCCTATTATATTATATATTTCTATACAATTCTTATACAATCTCTCAATGTTTTGTTTTTATAAGGAGTACCATGTATTAGGGAACTATTTAATTTTAGCATGAAATGTATATGCCACATATTTATTTTTATAAGTTTTGTATATGGCATATGTGATTTTTACAGACCTTTTGCATATGGGATTACCTTCGTAAGCATTTAGGAATCCTGGTATTTCCAGACTGGCAGATTTTTTTTGTTGTTAGTTTAAGCCAACACAATCTCTCAAGCATGCTACACAGCAGATATAGAATGTCGATCTACAAAATACCCACTGTTGTTATTTATAATAATAATAAAGGAATTTTATTTAACAGCAAAAGACTATTACACAGTTAACCCTCCTGTTATCCTCAAATTTACTTTACACCCTTTATCCTTGGGGTCATTTTGACCCCAGCAGTTTAAACCTCCAGAAAATGATCATAATCAAAACTGTTACCCAAATTTATGTTTCAGGTGCTTTATGTTTCTTTGTTGACTACCTAAATAACCATTTAAATAAAACATTACCCCCACTTCCCCCCCACCCACCCCATTATACATCCAGAATACCTATTATGTGACTATCGAAAAATATATAAATCACCATAAAATCTCACCGATTGACATAAAATTTTAAAGAAAGATCTTTTTGCTGTTGTTAAAGGATCTATATTATTTCTAAGTACAATTATCGGCATTTAAAAAAACTATTTCTATTATCAAGGATAGTAACATGTATTGTGTTCGGGGTCAATATTACCCCAGGAAAAACAAACACAATTTCAACCATTTGCAACAATTTTATTTGTAAAACAGAACATCATCATCATCAGAACATCAATAAGGAACACATACTGTAACACAAATTTACAAAAAAAACACCTTGTCAATTTGAGCATTGAGTCAGGAATTTTTCTATGTACAGTATGCAAATATGTATGTGAAATAGTAAACAAAGTTATAACGTGAGTTTGCCAGAATATGAACAGCATTTTTCTTTCAGGTCACCAAAGGTAAATTCCATCCTTTTGTCTGCACTACTGTGCACATGATGTGCAGAGAATGTGTGTGTGCTCCTTGCAGATGTATTTCTTGCATTTCACACAGGTGTTACTGGTCTTGGAGTCATTTCTGTTGGGACAGACCTGGCACCTGCCACGTTTCTTGCCTGCAGTCTGAACCACTGGTGCAGTTGGGTTGTGTGTCTCCTTTTGGATGTCATTCACAACAGTTGCAGCAGCTGTAGATGCTCTTGGAAGGCTCTGTCTTCTCTTGATATGAGGTTTCACCAGCACGTAACCCAGCTGCTCCAGGAAAATCCTCCTTCGATTCAGTTTTCCGCTGTTCCAGTCCATGTTTATTTCCCTCCATATTACGAAGGCATTGTAGGCACTCACATCAATGATGTTTAAAAAAATGACAAGGGGCCAACGGGCAGTCATGCGTCGGCAGCTGTATGTGGCTGTGACCTTATCCAGGTTATCAACCCCTCCCTTTGTCCCATTGTAATCCAAGACCATTTGTGGTTTTCTGTCTTCTCTGGTGCTCAGGACAGCATCTTTGTGCATGGTGCTCATCAGCAGGACATTTTTCCCTTTCTTGGGGCAATAGGAGACGACAGTGGCTCTGTCAGTGAAGGCAAACATTGAAGATGTTACCTTCCTGTTCTTCATGGCAAGAAGCTCAGAGGGAAGCTCTGGCTTGTTTTTTCTGACTGTCCCCAACATGGTTACTTTCCGTTTTAGCAGTTCCTCTCCCAGGGCATATGAGGTGAAAAAATTGTCACACGTAATGTTATGACCATTCAGTCCCTCAGCCATGTCCAGTACCACCCTTATGCCCTGATTTTTTTCAGGTGCTTCCCCAGGGGCTTTGCCAGTGTACACCTGCATATTCCAGGCATAGCTGGACTGTGCATCGCATGCTGCCCATATTTTAATACCATATTTGGCCGGTTTGCTCGGTATGTATTGTCTGAAGGGACAGCGCCCACGAAACGCAACCAGACATTCATCCACAGTCACGTGGGGGCCTGGGTTGTAAAGCAAGGGTAATTGCTGAACCCACTTGTCCCATACATTCCGTATTGCTGCGAGTTTGTCACGCTCTCGTCGGCCCTGTCTTGTTTCTCTGTCATCAAAGCGTATGACACGAGAGATAACATAGAATGTCTTTAGAGACATGGTGGCTGGAAATATTGCCCTTCCAGTGTCAGCATTCCAAAGGCTTGCTGTTGCTTCTCCTTTTGATTTGTACACTCCTGCCAAAATGAGCAACCCAATGTAGGCTTGCAAATTGGTCCCATCCAACTCCTTCCAACTGTCCCCATACACCCCATGTCCCCAACGCCTCCCCTCTAAATTCGTCATCTCACGTATATCCTTCTCAATTGATGGTGTTATGAAGAGCTCGAATGCTGACTTTATGTCTTGGACATGGCTGACAGCGTATCTGGTGGGGCCTGGAACCATTTTTATGACATTAGCAGCACTAAGCCTACCCTGTTGTTCAAGTGGGGAGCGGGACCATGATAACTTTCCATTTTTGGAAAGTAACGTCTCTGCTTGTGGTTGAGAGACAACAGGAGCATCTGCACCAAAAGTCTCATTCTCATCAGAGGAGGATGCCTCATAATCAGGATCCTCCTCAACATTATCCTCTGTCTCAGACACATTCTCTTCTATGTCACTTTCAAAGAGCTGTGACAAAACTTCACTGACAGAAAACCTTTTCTTCGAGGTCATTTTCAATTGACAGAGAACATGAAGAGAAACCACACAGAGAATCAAGAGAAATGGTTTAGAAGGCTGCTATGTAAGCTTTTATATGTTAGCTCCTCCCCTAACTGCCAATGTCCTCGCAGGAACCATGAATATCAGAGTTCTCGCGATGTGGGTTATATGCACACCCCACCCCCTCCCCATTTGGCTGGAAATATCAGAGTTCTCGTGGGTATTCTCCCCTCCCCCATGTGCATTATAAGTGGTTCTCGCACTGCAGGTATGGTATGTAAGATTAGGGACCTTTTAAGATTATACATTTGCATATAATAGTCACTTCAATATCATCCTAAACAATCAAAACAAATATGTGTAAAATGTTGACATTTTTATATGTTTTATACAGTTAAAGTACCCCAAGGAACACTGATGCGTACAAAGTGTGTACAGGACATTAAAAACATATCATGTTAATTTTACGTTTACCCATTTGTCCTCATTGAATTAGGAAAAGTCATGAAATAACAAGCAAAAAAAATAATGTCAACCATTTATTTAGATACGTCAAACATTGAATGGGGTCAAATTGACCCCAAGGATAACAGGAGGGTTAAAGTAAAAAATATAAAAACAATGGATAAATAAAACAAAAGGCTTATTAAAATGAACATGAAAAAGATTCTGAAATCCAGAAGCTTGAGAAGCAATGCAGGGAATGTAATAGATGCATACGTATAGTGAGTAATTCCATAGAGTAATTATATAGAGTAATTGTAAGTGTACTCATTGTATTAGTAAAGCTTAAATATGGTATAAGTGAGTGACAGAGTGCAACTTTAAGTAATATTCAAGCATCATGCTGTAACCCACATAAACTGTTGTCCTCCCCCCTCATCAACCCACCCACATCCCTCTTGCTAATTGCAGATGACTTTGCAATACTCAACTATTTCTCTCTTTCCCACATCTGACACACAGGTCTATTCACACATCTTAGCCTGCCTTGTGGCATTTCATCCGGGATGAACAGCTGACACAGCTTAGTCTGGCCTAAAAAGCCCTCTCTGTTACGAGACCTCTCCATCACCTTGAACAGCACTATAGTGACTGCCACCCAGTCTGCAATCAACCTCAGAGTGACGTTCGTCAACAACCTGACCTTTGCTGAGAACGTAGCATTGGTGAACCAGGCGTGCAGATTCTTTTTTCTGCAACATCTGAAGAATCTGCCCATTTCTCACCACCTACTCCACTCAGCTCCTGGGGCCTCATTTATAAAAAAGTACTTGGATGTCCTCTTTAACTTTCACGTAAGCACATTTCTTTAAATGGATGTAAGCATTATTTATATAATTGGGTGCGTACGTACCTTCCGTCTATAAATCTCAAATAAACATCAAATTGATCGCATGGTTTGCCACGTCCTCCAATAAAGCTAGCACAGCCATGGTTGAGTGTTAATTGTTTGCTTACAGTAGACAATTTATAGGATACATTATGTTGTCTTTAATGAGTAACACTTTGTTAATCATAATGAATCTCGCATTCACCATGCCCCAATTTACAAGTTTCTGCATGTCATACAATAATGGTATATAATGTAAGGAAGACTTAAAATTCAGTAATTAGACTATCAATTTCCTTTTCAATTTAGAATTAAACTCATTTTGTAGGCTGATAACAACACCAAAGATTTTCCGTGACAAATACGTGTTCACGTGCGGCTCTCATGCCTGCTATACTTCGGCATAACCAGCAGGTAATGTGCGTATGTCAAGCGAAGACCTGACATGGAGCTACGACCATTTCCACAGTCAAATGGAGTCATGTTCAAATTTTATAAATCACTACTTTGTCATGATTTTCTATGTACGCCACACGTAAGATCAAATTTGATCAAAAGTACTTTTTATAAATGAGGCCCCTGGTCTTGGCCCTTCTTCCCTTTTGACCATTTTCTGGTGTAGACTCGAGACTCGCCTGTTTAGATTGCGTCTTTGCTCCCTGAATTAATTGTCAGCATGCAATCTTGCTCTTTGAAATAGCATTTTAAGGCTATGTTAACAGTGATTTATACATCAACACTTGCCATGTTACTGACATTTTGGTTAATGTATTATTTAGACTTGTACAGTTTTTTTTTCAGGATACCATAGTTTTTTATTGGACATTTCGCTTATATAGCACTTTCTCATTCCCCCCTCTACCTAACAGCTACATGACATTTCTATGTGGATGGCTACTTATCACCTGAAGCTCAACCATGACAATACAGAACTGCGGTAGGTGAGTGCAAAGTTGAACCTTCCGAAGAATAGCGCCCATCTAGCTTGGCGTGAGTTCAATCTCTTAGCTGTCTGAAGGTATGCTAAGTTCTTGTGGTCAGTCCAGACGACAAAAGGTTTCTCTGACCCCTCCAGCCAATGCCTCCACTCCTCCAGTGCCAGCTTGACGGCGAGGAGTTCTCGGTTCCCCACGTCATAATTCCTCACTGGCGGTGAAAGCTTCTTGGAGAAGAAGGCACATGGCGGGTGGGGTCAGGGTGCACCAGGATAGGAGCGGAGGAAAACAGTCTCTTGATCTTGACGAATGCTCCCTCCGCTTCGGGACCCCAATGGAATGGCATGGCAGTGGATGTGAGCTTGGTGAGGGGGGAGACAACTTGGCTATATGATCTTATGAATCTCCTGTAGTAATTGGTGAATCCCAAGAAGTGTTGGAGGTGTTTCCGAGAAGAAGGCGTGGGCCAGTCAGTGACCGCCTGAACCTTCTTGGGATCTGCCCTGATCTGTCCCTTCTCCACAATGAAGCCAAGGAACTTGACAGTGTCGGTGTGGAAAACACATTTCTCCGCTTTGACAAAAAGTTTGTTCTCCAACAGTCTCTGGAGAACTTGCCTGACGTGACTCTCGTGTTCCTTGGCATTGGTGGAGCAGATTAGAATATCGTCAAGGTAAACAAATACGTGTCTGCCTAATAAGTCCCGAAGGACGTCGTTGACGAGCGCCTGGAATACGGTGGGTGCGTTAGTTAGGCCGAATGGGATGACTAGGTACTCAAAGTGTCCAAGAGAGGTATTGAAGGCGGTCTTCCACTCGTCACCCTCTCGAATACGTACTAGATGGTAGGCGTTACGTAGGTCTAACTTGGTGAAGATGGTGGCATCGTGTACAGCATAGGTGTCAAACTCCCGGCCCGCGGGCCAAATCCGGCCCGCCACGTAATTTTTTGTGGCCCGCGAGAATTTAATTATCTGACGCGGAATCCGGCCCACCACGTCATTTTATGCGGCCCGTGAGAACTTAAGTATCTGACGCGTGTATCTACGTGGCTGGTTAACGGGGATTTACTTTTACGATATAACAGACAAACGCAGACGCGGATGCTCACCCGCGGTACATACGTTAAATGAAGTTTGTATAAAAATTAAAAAAAGAGGCGATTGCACCCCCCCCCCCATCAACAATTACAATCGAGGTCCGCGAAAATTCTTGATTGCACCCCCCCCCTGTCAACAATTACAATCGAGGTCCGCGAAAATCCCAAGTATGGTTATATTTATAGTCTTACAGTTACAACCGGCCCTTTGAAGGCAACCATAATGCTGATGTGGCCCGGGGTGAAAATGAGTTTGACACCACTGGTGTAGAGGGTGAAAGGCAGAGTCCATTAGTGGCAGAGAATACTTATTCTTAACAGTGATGTTGTTGAGTTCTCTAAAGTCAATGCACGGATGCAATGAACCGTCCTTCTTCTGAACAAAGAAGAATCCGGCGCCAAAGGGTGAAGAGGATGGCTGAATCAATTTGTTGGCAAGGCAGTCCCGGATATATTTCTCCATGGCCTCCCTCTCAGGTCTGGAAACATTATAGAGACGGCTTGAGGGGAGAATGGAACCGGGTAGCAGCTCGATAGCACAGTCATAGGGTCGATGAGGGGGAAGCTTCTGTGCCTGCGTCTTGGAGAAGACTGCGCCCAGGTCATGGTAAGGGGTGGGCACCTTCTCAAGGGAGGGCTTGGAGACTTCAGTACGCCCTCTGCTGGTGCAGGAGCAGATCGCAGGCAGGACTGGTGACACTCATGACTCCAGGCTTGAATCCCAGTTCATGGTAGGGTTGTGTTTCTTTAGCCAGGGTAATCCCAGAATGAGCGGATCGTTAGGGGACCGGATGACGCGGAACTGAATCATCTCCTGATGATTTCCAGAAATGATTAGCTGGATGGGTTTGGTGATGTGGGTCATGCGAAAAAACATCTTTCTATCCAACGACAGCGCATTCTCGGGGTGGGGCAGTGGAAGGGTGGGAATGTCCAGTTCCTTGATCATCACCTCATCAATGAGGTTCGCGTCGGCTCCGGAGTCCACCAACGCATTAACCTGGACCCTTCTGTCGGGAAGAATCAACATAGCAGTAAGAGTAGGACGATGGTCATTCCTAGCAGACCCCTCCTGGTTGTTGAGCGCTCTCACCTCAACGGATGGGTCTGACTTCTTAGAGCGGAGGGTACACTGATCTTGGGTGTGTCCCAACCTCCCACAATAAAAACAGGAACCGGTAGTTCTCTGTCATCTCCGTTCCTCAGGTGAGATCTTCATCCCGCATGGGAAAGATCCATGGGTTCGATTCCCTCTGCTTGCATCTCCTCGGGACGTGAACTAGACCCTCGCCTGGGGTACGGCTGGCCGGGTAGAACCTGTCTCTCAGTCCGGCGTTGTCTGGCCCGGTTGTCCAAACGAATAGCGGCACGAACTGGGTGATAGGTTCGAGACGCACCAACTCGTCCTGGAGTACCTCACTCAGACTGGCAAGGAGCAGGTTTGCTAGAGCCGCATCATTCCAGTCGCGGCCGCGAGGAATGATTTGCTGCAGTCTTCTGGCCTTGATGAAGGGCGATCAGGCACTGGGAAGGCTCTTAGTCGCTGGAGGCGTGCTGGAAGACTTTACGGATCTCTTCAGCGAAGACTGGGTACCGGGGAGGGAATGAACCCCCGGACCACACTGCTGTAGCCCAGTCCAATGCTCTCTCCTTGAGTAGCCCCATCACATAGCCGATCCGGCGGTCGTCACTGTTATAAGTTTGTGGTTGCTGCCGGAACACAAAGTCACACTGGAGCCGGAACGCCTTGCATCTCTCCGGTTCTCCGCCGAACCTCTCCGGGGGGGGGTTGTTGTGGAGTTTAAAAGTTTTAATGCTGCTGGCAAGGCATTCCACTGTACAACCGCTGAATAAAAGAATGCATTTTTCCCCAGGCATGTCCTAAATTTCGGAGGGACAAGGTTGGAAGGGCTCCCTCTGGTGGAGTACCTGTGAGTGTCACTTACTTTAGAAAAGTAATCTAACAGGTAGTTGGGGACCATTCTATTTAATATCTTAAAGACAAGACACATCTTCAGGTGGTAAACTCTTTCCTCTACTCTGAGCCATCCCAAACTGATCAAATGGGCTGGGGTTAAGTGTGTCCTGGGGTGAAGATTTAGCAGCAGTCACACAAGCTTGTTTTGGGAGGTCTGCAGCCTCGTCTTCAATGGTTTGGAGATGTTAGAATACCATGAAGAACATGCATAATCAAAGTGGCACTGAATGAGGGCCCCAGCTAGGGTCCTCAGTGCACTCCTGTTAATGAAGGATGAAATCCTGCCCAAAAATGTTGTTCTCTGACTGACTTTAGTAATAACTTTTGAGGTCATTTTTTCACCGGAGAGCTTGTTATCTAAAATACAACCCAGATAAGTGATCTCCTCTTTGTTTGTAATTATGCTATCACCTGCTCTAACAGTGAAGCCCGGGGATTTATTTAGGTTGGTATTTGACCCAAACAGTATGGACTCAGTCTTTCCAAGATGTAATGACAGTTTGTTGTCGGAGAGCCAGGAGCAAATCTTGTTGAGCTCGGCACTGAGCACCCTCTCCACCTGCAACTTGTCCCTGTTCGAGACCAGGAGAACAAAACATAAAACGTGGCGTGACTAGACACAATACGTGACAAACAAATAATCTAACAAAGACAAGAAAAGAAAAGAAAACGTGACATGACAGTAGATTCGTGACATAAACTTGTGCTCTGCTGGGCTTGAACCCCCAATCCTCTGTGTGTGAGACAGAAACTCTAACCATTAGGCCACAAGCGATAAGCTTGGGAGAGCAGGTATGCAATGTTGTTATCCAATGGGGAGAATTATTGTTTGAGGGTACGGAGGCAGGCAGGGAGTGAGGGTCTCTGGGTAGGCAGGAACAATGGGAAGAGAAGAAGAAGAAGCAGAAGAGGAAGGAGAAAACCCGCAAAATAACCCACGTTTGGGGCTTTATTGTGTGGATGGGTGAAATTGTACATTAATCCTGTGTGGTTACATGAGGTCAGAACATACATAAGTTCATGTTTTTAAGGGCTGAGAGTCTGTGGTCATTGTGGTTACTTCTGTAGGAAACCCTAAAAAGTGCCAAACTCTCGGTGCTGTATAGGTATGGGGCATTCCCCACCGAACAGTAACATACCTGCCATCCCAATATACTGTAGATGTATCACATATAATGTACCAGTACTAGGCATTGTGGAAGGAGAAATGGAAGATCTAAACCAAGGTAAGCGGCCCTGTATATTTAAAAAATTATAATAAAAACAACAGGAAGAGTTTTTCATATAATCTTTCTCGATGTAATAGTAAATCCATTTACATTATGTTTGTAGCAGTCTTTGTGCATATTGCCTACATTGTGTTTTCTTAATTTATTTTAGGTGGCACAAAGAAATAAAATGTGAGACTACGTGGTCAGCTTGGTTGAAGTGTCTTGTGACAGGTGATCTACTGTAATTTCTCTGTAAAGCCCTTTTGTGTTCAATGACAGTGTTTTGAACTGTATGTTATACTGTACTATACATGCACAAAAAATGAGATGTGAATTTATTAAGTTATTTATTAAATTATCAAAAGCTAGATGTAAACAAAAGCTAAAAAATTTAAACATTATCATAGTGGGGCTAGTAGTCAGAGTAAGAACATAGGACAAACCTTTGTTCAGCAATTAACAGTCACATTCAGAAGTTCATTATCAGACAAACTTAAGACCAGTTCTGGCTGTGCCTGCCCATATGGCGATGGTAATTTATTAATTCGCAAGGATTGATTTCGCAGACATGCGACATCTTTTAATGTGTTATACTGTTTCTGTCAAATGCTTGAAGTGATATTAAATTGTCTCCAATTAAACCAATTTTCCTCAATACTTTAATCATGAGCAATTCAATACATTTCAGCCATTACATCTTATCTCAATAATGGAATTCTTCTGCCCTATAAACACCATCAAAATGATATATAGCAGATTATTTATGTCTCCACAGCAACCGCATATATTTCTGACACCATTGTTACACTGCGAGTTAATGGGAAAGATTACTTGTTCTGCCACTATGGGCACTGAAGGTCAATGGAAATATTTTTCTGTGAAAGGATTAGTAAGAAATGAGGTACAGTACTGATGTTGGAAAATTGATGTAGTTTATTGCATAATCTTGCAGTTGCAAAGAGAAAGAGTTTGCAGCAAAAAGTCATGTAAAATTGTTTGTGTTCATGGAGTAACTGAACGACCATGTAAAGACTGGTTGGCTATAAATACCTCAAAGGTCAGAATTTTAAATGTTTATTCACTATAGCATATTAAGTAATCCCATAAAACATCACTGGTCTCTTAGAACAAATCGACTGAACTCAATTATAAATACTTAACAAAAACCCTCTTCACTGTCCCCATCACAATTTTTAAACAAAGGGAAGAGACATTCACAGCTCCATGCAGTGAATCAATCAACCTTTGCTTTTTAGAGTGCTGTTTACAAAGAGGTTGTCATACTTCACAATGGCCTTTTCACACAGGGGAAAAATGGAGCCAATTTGTGGGGGAAAAAACAACATCATTGAAAATGGTGGTATACCAAATTAAATCACTTTGGAGAAAATGCCTTCTAGTAATCCATTTGTTTTCTTGTTGACCACTCTTCTGTTTGTACCACAAGCATATAATATATCTGAAATCACACACAGAAAGAAGAGAGGGGAGCAAAGATTATTGACACCATTGATACAAAAAAGACATTGAAAAAATAGGTTTGAATCTTAAGCAGTGGTGAGTACAGAGGTGGGTCTTTGAAATACAGTAGACATATACAGGGCTGTAGCAGTTGTCAAAGCTCTGTGCTGATACAGCTTCATAGAGAAAGCTTAATTCAACTTAATTTCCTGTCTTTTGAGGCTTTTGGCGAATACAAACCTTTTGACTTGAAACATAGTTTTGTGATTCATTTCTTTAGTTTTTACACTAGGTTTAATAATTAGTATTATTACGCATGTAAACTTCACTAGAAATGATCATATGAAATTCAACACATCATCCTAAAACAAGAATTAGATCATAGTAACAGTGACTCAAATATTGAAATCAATACTGCACAACACACTGTATGTACATTGAGTATAGCACAATAGGTTTGAGAAATATCGCACCCACACACACTGACTAAGCTGCATTCAATAACCTGGCACAAATTCCCCATTTAACACACCGCCCCCAACCCACCACATGTTACTTTCCACAAGTAATCAACCACATGTAAAAATTTAAAATGTCACCTTTACAAACATATTTCAATTTCACAGACCAAAATAAATGGAATCTCCCATTAAAAAAGAAAATGTGCTAAGTAATCTATTTTCATGACCTCCTCTATTTCACGAAATAACATCGGGACACAGTTTTTGGGTTACTTTAACCCCTTCTCTAGCACCACCTCAGGCCCCAAAATAAAATGGTTACTGTTCTTGAACCACTTTGACAACTGGCATAATCCTGGTCCCTTCTGTAAGGTAACCCTTAGGAGTTTGTTTTCCAAGAGTCAGAATTACTGTAGGTTTTACTGATGTAACAAAAGCTTTATATACAGTCAAGCCGGAAAGTCTGCACACCCCTTTCACCTTCTCCACGTTTTATTACGTTACAGACTTACAGTACAATAGATTGAGTTAATTTTTTGCCTCAAACATCTACACACAATAGCCAATAATGACGAAGTGAAAACAGGTTTTTAGAAAATATGCAATTTTATTTTACTGACAAAAATAGGTTATTTAGGGGTTACATATCTGTACACACCCATAGCCTAATACTTGGTTGCTGAACCTTTGGCAGCGATTACAGCTTCAAGGCATCTTGGGAAAGAAGCTACAAGCTTGGCACACTTGTTTCTGGACATTTTTGCCCATTCCTTGCAAGCTCCGTCAGGTTGGATGGGGAACGTCGGCTCACCTCCCTGGCTAAGGCCCGTCTTCCCCGATTGCTCAGTTTGGCCGGGCAGCCAGGTCTAGGAAGATTCTTGGTGGTTCCGAACTTCTTCCATTTACGAATGATGGTGGCCACTGTGCTCTTTGGGACCTGTAAAGCGGCCGAGATTTTTTACCCTTCTCCAGATCTATGCCTTGACACAATCCTGTTTCTGAGGTCTGCAGATAATTCCTTTGACCCCATGGCTTGGAGTTTGCTCTGACATGCACTGTAAACTGTGGGACCTTATATAGGCAGGTGTTGGCAATCCTCAAGCATGTCCAATAAATTGAATTTATCACAGGTGGACTCCAATTAAGTTGTAGAAACATCTCAAGCAGTATCAGTGGAAACAAAATGTACCTCAGCTCACTTTTGGGTGTCATATGAAAGGGTGTGCACACTTGTGTACATATGATATTTTACATTTAGATTTTTAATAAATTAGCACAAATGTCTAAAAAACATGTTTCACTTTGTCATTATGGGCTATTTTGTGTAAAATTTTGAGACAAAAAATGAACTAAATCTATTGTATATGTCTGTAACGTAATAAAACGTGGAGAAGGTGAAAGGGGTGTGCAGACTTTCCAGCTTGACTGTATATACAGTATATGTACCTGAAAATAAGATATCGAGAGTCTTTTGATGTTGAGTGGTCGCAAACTTCAGGTAGTAACAGCATGCAAAGGATATGTGACCAATTATTAAATATGATACTTTAAAAATATGTTAAAGCAAAGGGTATGAATACTTATGTAAATGAGAGATTTCAGTTTTCGATTTTGAATACATTTGCAAAAATTTCTAAAAACATGTTTTCACTTTGTCATTATGGCCTATTTTGTGAAGAATTTTGAGACAAAAAATGAACTCAATCTATTGTAGAATATGTCTGTAATGTAATAAACCGTGGAGAAGGTGAAAGTGGTGGGCAGACTTTCCGGGTTGACTGTATATATATATTTATTTATTTTTTTGCCGGCATAAGTATACCGACTTTACAGTGATTTGTGCCGTCTGGGGATTTCCAGAACACACAGAACATATGGAATCGTTGTTTTGATAGAGCCTGTTTTGTGTCATGTTAGAAAATAAGGAACCGTTGTCGATATATAATTGGAATCATAAAATAGTTTATAGAGATAGCATTGTGAATTTTAACATTTTCTCAGGGTATATTGTGTTATCAGAGTGATAGAAAATTTTGCTGGAAAAAAAACGCAATGAATGCCAATAAAATAAACCAATTAAGGCCAGTGTAGGTTAGGGGGTTAACTTGCTCAGTAATGGAGCAAATGAAATGCAATACTTGCAGAAACACCCGCTAGCCTGCACAGAATCAACTAGCCATGGGCTGTGTCCAAATCAGAGCCGTGTGTACTGTGTTCCGGCAGCTGTGTACTTTGTAATGTGTATTATTTAGTATATGACATGCAGTATGCAAATAAATATCCTCCATACTATTTTCCAACTGTACCATGGAAAATGTCCCTCCCTTGCGCAGCCATGTCATATGTTGCTTTTTTTGTTAACGCAGGAAAACGTCAGAGAGGTGAGTTTATCCGGAAATATCAATTAGGCAGCAGACAATCAATCAATCAACCTTTAATTATTGGAAGATACATAAATAATAAATAAAAACAATAAGTGGAAAATTATGAATACGTAACAGTAAATTTGTAGTAATAATTTAAATAATAGTAAAAATACAATAATAAATACATTTTTAAAAGAATAACTAAAACAATGAAAGTATTACAAACAATTACACTCAAATGTAACTAAGGTTGAGATAAAAGACTTATTGTAATACACTTTTTCCCAGGTCAGAAAATATTTCTGGAACCTGAAAAACTAAACGAGCGTGTGCAATAAGGCATCTCTTTTAAAACTAAAAGTGAAGTGAGGTAAAAGGGTAATTTATGAAGGAGGGCTTTATAAATAAACAGATACAAATGGTGATCTCTCCTTACCGAGAGAAAGGGCCACCCAACGTTTTTATACAGAATACAGTGATGAGTATCATAATTGTCACCTGTAAGCCTAATCTGGCTAGTAGTGGCACTTTCAGAAGCTGTAAATAACCTTGGAATGATTACGTGCCAATGCTAGGTATTCTACTTGATTTGTCTTGAAACCCTGTCCAGTGCATGAAATAAGCAAAAACATTTAATATTAAGTTTTATTCAAATAAAGGTATACAATGTGCTTTATATTGTAGTGGCAGCTCATAGTTAGCCTCTTGGCTATCCGCCTTGATATTATTGTCACAATACCACTATAGGGCTTATTTTTATACCGGTATGAATTCACATAATGGTATGTGGTTTTGAAATGAAGTGCATATGAATCTAAAGTCTGCCTGTCGTGCCACTTTCAGATGCATTTTCACCCGTCTGCTGAATGCCATCTATAAGATGTAGCTTGAGATCATTTGTATTTTCTGTACACTGCCTATGACTGTTGCTGGTGGTGAGTTGGGCCTATAGTATATTGAAACTGTTCAAAAATTAAGCATGAAATTGGATTTCAAAGACCAGATCAGTGACAAGGGCTCTTGGTGGGGAGTAGGCTACCCAATCAGAGATGAGTGTCACGTCCCGTGCCTCTGTGTCTTGATTTCCTGGTTTCCTGTTTCTATGACTGTGTCTGAATCAGAGCCCTATCTACTGCACCCTGTCTCCTGCATACAGTGCACTGGCAGAAGTGTGCTGTTTAATGTGCACTGTTTAGCAGTCCGCAAAAAATAAAAACACCATATTATTTTCCAACTGCACTGTGGAAGTGTTGTAAGCATCAGTGTTGCCATGTCCGTGGTTTTACAGCTAAATTGTGATACTTTCAAAGTGCAGTCACAGGTAAAAATTGAAAGTGGCAAAGCATGCACTTATTTAAAAAAGTTAAAATATGATGATTTATATTTAAAATACATTGGTTTTTCCAGCGTTTTTGAATCCCTGCCTGCTCCTCGTTCCTGTGTCCAGTCCTGTGTACCCGTCCTGTTCCTGTTTTCCTGCCTGTCCAGCCTGCTCCTGTCCTGCCTGTTCCTGCCCAGCCCTCCTGCCCTTCTTTGTCCGAGCCCTGCACCTGCCCTTCGCCCTCCTGATCCCCTGCTCTGACGGATTCCCCGGTTCTGACCCCTGCCTGTTCCTGAACTTTGCTATCCTGCAGTGCCATGTTCACTGAACTTTGACCCCTGCCTGGATTTGACTATGCTTCTGCCTGCCCTGTATTGCACTGATTGCTGGACCATGACCCATTTCTATCTGACCTCGAATAAAGCCTATTCCCATTACTCTGGTGTCTGCGATTGGTTCTGATTCGTTCGCGTAACAGATGAGAACCGTTTTATTTTCATGCACTTTTGCTCTATGCATTTTTGAGTTTTGTTTTCTGTACAAATTTATTTTAAACATATTGTCCATGATATGAGACATGTTGTATGTTTAAATTTCTGTAGAAATATATCTTAAGATGCATAATCTTTTTGCAATATGCTGTCAGTCAAATGCAAATATAAAGGAGAGTAGTGAGGGTGAAAAAGAAGAGATAGGGTAGGGCAGTGCCAGCGTTGAAAGAGTGACAGAACTTTTTTGGAAGGCTTTCGACCCTGAGCATTGTTAGAAAGCAGGGCACCATGAGTGGTGTGAGCCACTACACCTGTGGGAGGGGGTACGCTGGCGCTTCTGTAAGCTACAGAAATTGCATCTGCGATCCAGTGGGCCAAACACCATTTAGTTAAGGCATAGGTCGACCATAACAACTAAAAAGATTGTTAGTTTTCCCCCACAGCACCTGTGCAGGAATCATGAGACTGCAGAGCCCGGACAGGGTACAGTGAGTGAATTCTGGCTTCCTCAGGGAATTCATGGGTTCAGGAAGAGGATGAGATCGGCTGCCACAATGGCAGTGCCTGGCATGTGGGCTGCCCTCAGGGACATGCCTTTTGTGTGGGCCTAGAGCAGAAGTTGGCATGCCTTAGCAAGTAGGGTTGGAGACACCATCACTTGTTAGTTAATGTAGGAAACAATGGTGGTGCTGTCTGTCTGAACCAGGATCTGTCTGCCTCAGACCATTGGGAGGAAATGGGCTAAAGCCCAAACCACTGCCTTCATTTCTAGAAGGTTGATGTGTTTCCCCAACCATGAGGGTCTTCACAACCCTTGCAGGGACTGACCCTCCCAGCCAGTCTCAGAGGCATCTATGGTGATGTTCACTCTTGAACACACTGGCCCCAAGGGAAGGATTTGCAGCCCGTCCTTGTGTGGGCACACCCTGTGTGCCATCAACCATTGTTGTAATGTGCAGCAACTAAAGTGGCATGACATGGGCAGCCAATTAGCCGAGCAGCCCCTACACTTTAGCTCCACATGGATACAGAGTCCAAGACCAAGCCTAGAAATCTCTCTCTCTAAAGTGACTCTATCCCTGTTTTAGGTCAGGCCCAGGCTGACTAAATGGGCCAGCATGGACTCTGTGTCCCTTCTAGCTTGCATGAGCAGCTGTGCAGTGACACCGGGAATCTAGCTACAGCCTTCAAAGAGTTGTGGGGCCTAGGTGGCTGCTGTTGCGACGATAGTAGCCCTTGCAGGGTCCACTGCATCTGCAGCTGAAGAAGCCCAAGCTCCTGATGCCGATGCTTTTTAGTAAACGTCTTGGCCATGCATGTGCATGTGAAGTCCCCCATCATGCTCCGTACAAACTGGTTGCCCAGGTAGGATGTCCCCCACAAACAAGCCACCACCTAGAATCTAGCATCTAGAATCCTGCACACCTCTCTGCATAATAAATGCTGGAGTGTGCATAACACCAACAACCACAGACCTGAAGAGTAATACTGCAGGCACAAAGGGGTGGAGGATCCTCAGGTAGCTTATGACCTCATGGATGCAGAAGGACTTTCCGGTGTTTAAATGTTTGTGCAAAGTATAACAATATTTCTCATAATGTGTAAGTAGGTCAGATATAATGAATACTGAAGTGCGCACAACATCAATGAGCCACGGACCCAAACAGTAATACTGCAGGATCACAAAGGGGTGGGGGAGCCTAAGGTAGTATATTCCCTCACAGACACAGAGGCTCCTTTCAGAGTTTAAATGTTTGTGTGAGTACAACAATATATCTCTGATATAATGTGTAGTAGCTTTGACACAATGAATATTAATAAACAAATAAGACTGCAAGGGCATGAGGCACTGGAGCCTAATGCCTTGTACAACCTCACAGATGCAGAGGCTCCTTTCAGCGTTTAAATGTTTGTGTGATGTACAACAATATAGGCTACTATATCCAGAAAAATATTAGTAGCAAAACTAATATAGTTCAAACAGAGAACAACAGTGAGCCGGTTAAATAACCACACTACAGATTAATTTTTACCAGATGTGCATACACACGTCAATCAGTAGATTAATGGCAAATATGCTCTAACCTGTCTCGTAGGAGGCAAAGAGAATGAGTGGCAGACATCCAGCAATACTTATTATGTGACGTGGTGTCCGCCCCGTAGTGGTGATTCATTTGCTATTCAGTCTCCTTGTAGCTCACCGTCTCTGTGAGGATGGCACATACAGTGGTGTGTTTACCATAATTAAATAGAACTGATTTGGTGGCATATGAGCCCACCATAGCTGAATGCATCCACTTCACTGATAAAACTGACCATTGTGTGTCAGGCAGCAGAAGGGAATCAGATGCCCTCATGGCATGTCAGGACCTTTCCTCACAAACACTAGCAACTAAGTTATTAAAAAGAACAAGAGTCAAACTTCAACAGGCTAGGCCTCCCACAAAAGATGGCCAATTATTCACAAACTCTACACCAGTGGTTCTCAAACTAGGGGTCCTCTATTGGTCGTTAGGGGGTCGCAGAATCTGTTTCCAAAAGTGAAATAATAGTCTAATAAATAACTAAAAACTACTTGTTACGTTTCTCCCAACTGGTATGGACCCAAACGCAGGACTCGGAGACAGACTCACAATAAGCTCCATTGAAGCATTTTATTTAAAGGAGTAACATGGTGGTTGGTAACACTTTCAAGGTTTTTATATGCTATTTGCACAAGAGGGCATTGAAGAAACACGCTGAAAGTATTAAATATGTCCGTTCTTTAGTTTTGGAGAAAAAAGCATTTTAAATTTATCGCCCTATTTTCAAATGGTTGAGAATATTCTCCTCATAGTGCGTCACATGAAGAGAACCATGCCCTTGTCCACTGGAGACACCTGCTGTTTTTGCGCCATTCCACCATCTATCGAGCACGGCTACTTTTCTAATGTTGATCATGATTGATTACTGTCTCACCAATGATGACGTGTAACAATCATTTATATTCTCATTGTAATATATTTTTACATAGGTTTTCTAAGTATATTTGTAGTTGTCATACTGTAGAATCCGCAATTACTAGACCAATGAGGGAATAGCTCGGAGCGAAAGTTTAAGCGTGATGTATTCCACTCTTGCTGTGGGAAAAGGTAAAAGTTATTTAGAAATATTATTATTTTATTTACTCGTTTATCTGACTCCATTTATAATTATAATTTAGAATTTTGGTTAAACATGCGTGTAGCTCGGAGTGGTTACACTCAACTTGCCCTTAGGTACCATCATTACTTCAATATATGTTTGCCGGAATCAACATTATTGCTGAAGCTCAGTTCGGTGGCGAACGCAGAGGTTGGGGGTCTAGTCAACACAATACATGATATTCATTTATCATAGATAGTTGCGAGCCCCAGTCTGAGTACATTTAACGGGCTCCTTAAGGCAAATTTGACAATAAAAGAACCGGCGTATACGCCCATGGGTTCCCATATCAAATCACCAGAACCATGCACTACTCTGGGTGTATTTAAAGAGCTCCTTAAGGCAAATTTGACAAGAATCGGCGTAGGACGCCCATGGATTCTCTTCACATCAAATCACCAGAACCGATACACCAACCCGACCTTTACAATTGGACCGTCACTTGCCGCCTACCCAACTTGAGTCCGCCACGTCTGTACCAGGCCGCTGATCAGTCGGTCCTGGGTCAGAATTGTCCCCCTGAGTCTACAGTAGTAATTTAGGCTGAAAAGGGTATAAGATGGATGAGAGCCACGCACGTTAAATATAAAAAGAATTGGATAACAGGCAGGGAGGTCATTAGCTTGGAACGCTGCAGCTCAGATCATGCAGACAATTGAAGCTGGGAAAAAGGATTAAAAGAAAGATGCAGTTGATATGAAAACATGGTAATTTATTAATGACAAATAATCACTGGTTAAGACTGTGAGAGCAAACACGAACACATTCAATGCCTATAACTAAACACAGGATAACATGCTGTCAAGACAAATAAACACGAACAAGTTCACAAACAAAGTATATCACCAAGTGATTCCGTACGGTGTGACTATGGTACCAGGAGAACTGTTAAGCAGATTCTCCTCGAGTCTCCCTTTGGGATCTTCTTAAATGCAGTTCAGCGCCGGTATGCCCACTCCACAAGTTCCTTTGTTGTCCAAATAAGGTCTGGCAGGAAGAGCAGTTTCACCACGCAGGGACCCCCTCCAGGGAGAGAGACAGAGTCTACCTCCCCAATCTAGTGACAGTAATAAGACTCTTTGAACGACGGCGCGTGATCTCATGATCTTCTCTATCATATCTAGATATCCGGTGAGGTCCCGGTGATGGCCACTCTTGGTTCCAGATATTTATATGGACAAGCGCATCCCTGATAACCTATACAATCCTCCTTTCACATTATTTATTTCTCCCCCTCCTATACTTTCACATACCACACACTTCAATTAGTATTATCCAGGTTCACCACATTTATCATATTATCCACAATGACTTTATACTTCCACAATTACCAATTTACATGCACATACATATGATTCAATATACATATACAGCTTTGTTTAATATGTTCACCATTCAGTCCAGAATCTAGGCCGTAAAAGACCTGTGAGTTCTGATGTCCAGTTGTAGGCTCGACCCCCGCTGTAGTTTACGAGGCCGTGAGAAGTCAGAAGAAATTGTTTTATTGCACCCTCCAGGAAATCACCAACAGCTGCAAAGTTTTAGGACTGATAACACTTTTTCCAGCCTTACAATACAAATTGGGAGGATTTTATCATTATCTCCATGCCTGATAAGTTAGCTAACCTTAGCTAGCAAGCAAACTAACTTACTGTCATAGCTGACATTACCGGATGTATTGTTCGTTTATCAAACGCTAGCTAACTAGATAAACTAATGATAAATAGCTAAAATTGGATTTTTAAAAAGCAGACTGTTTGGATAACGTTAGCTAGCTAACTGTCTTTATTAGGGGTGGGACAATTCCATCCCATAATGATTCGATTACGATTCTTTAGGCAAAGGTTCGATGCATCATAACATCTTACATTTGACCACGATTCGATTAGATTCGATTAATTTTGATACTTTAAAAAAATTTAATAGGTATGCTAATGTGATTTGATACCGATGCAGTCAGCAGTAATTAAATATTCAATTAGAACCTTACGCCAAGTTCACAGAATTATGTTTATTGTTAAGGCATGCCATACATTTTGCAGCTGTCTGCAGCAAATAATGCAGCAATAAACATGACTAACAGTGTATTTTCTAAAGTTGCCCGGTTGAGGTTATTGTTTTTCAAACGGTGTCAGACATGGTACCCTAATACCTTTCCTTTATTCACTAAAATGTTTTCTGTATGGTGTATCTAGGTTCCACGACATTCATTAAGTGACTAAATCCCTCTTCTTCTACCGCACTGTATGGTCTAAGGTCTTTGCAGATGAACGTGGCTATAGCAGATGTCACCTCTTTTGCCCGTTTAGAACTGTTTTTATTTTAATTTTATTTTTTGTCTGTGTTATATGTAGGGGAAGGGGGGGGGGGGGGGTTGGAATCAGACAGTTAACGTAGTAATAATTAATTGAACGTAAGACATTGGAAATAGTCTTACTATTTTTGTTTTTTGTCTCTAACGTCTACTTGATTTTGAATAGAAAATGGTTTAAATTAAAATATCAGAAAGCAATTTACTATTAACTGTCTGGACACGGTATGTGTATAAAAAACGAATAAAACAAATAAAAGAACTGTTTGGCCATTTATCCAGGAAAATCCTGATTCCCGAGTTTAGCTTGCTAATCCGCTTGCTGTCCTTCACGTCAATGGTGTGTCGTCGGCTCAAATGGTTTATCATGTTTGCGGTGTTGCCTGTGTATCTGATTTCAACTTGGCATATCTTGCATATTGCAGCGGTTTTGTCAAGCACACTCCTTCTTTCTAAACCCGAAATGCTTCCATACCACTGATTTTCTGTTCGGAACATTGCACATTCTGTCAATTTCTGTCTCTTTTGTCGCACTCGAGCAGCTAGCCATTTAGCTCAGATCTGTCCGTCTCATTGTCGCTTGATTCCCGCCTGTCGCTGCTTTCAACTCACGCTTACGTGGGGGTTGGAGCAGAAACATGGATTAAAGCTAGTCAAAACAGTTTTAAAAGTAGTCGTGTCTCAGAAAAAAAAATTGCATCGCGATGCATCGGTGCATTGTCCCACCTCCCACCCCTAGTCTTTATGCAGCATGTTAGCTAGCTGAGCTAGATATATATGTAGTTAGGTTAGCTAGCTAGCTCTCAATAGCCCCTTTTCCACTGTGGGCCAAACCTAGTGCTTTGAACTTAGTTCCAGGGTTCCTGGGCCCTTTCCACTGTGCTGGGCTAGGCTTAAACATGGCTTATGCAGAAACTTGAAAGTGTAGTGGGTAGGGACACAATTCACCTTATCCTACTAGGAACCTTTGTTTACAGCGGTTGTTGCTTTGCACTTGTTTTGGTAACATTCACTTCCGCTACGCAGGACGTTTCGTTGTTGTTATGAATGGAAAATAAATGGTGCACGTTCGTGTGACCACACGTGAGAAGTTGTTCGACTCCTCTATACCTAGAGCTCCTCTACACTGGTGACCCCGACGTTTGTCTCTTGATAAGTCTTCAGGGCCAACTTTCAAACAAACGAACATGGCTGAAGTCAACGCAGTTTCCCTTAAATTGCCGGAGTTCTGGGAGTCGTCAGCTGCAACGTGGTTTGCCCAGGCGGAGGCGCAGTTTGCCATTCGAAAAATTACCGAGGATGCTACCAAGTACTATTACGTGGTGTCGGCGCTCGGGTGTTCGACTGCATCTAGAGTGGTGAGCCTCCTTACGAATCCGCCAGATGAAGGCAAATATAAGGCGCTCAAAGATCACCTCTTGAAGATTTTTGAGCTTTCCGACGCCGAGAGGGCCAACCGTCTCTTTTCTCTGCAAGGCTTGGGCGACAACAAGCCATCCGAGCTAATGGATAAAATGTTGAATCTGCTGGGGCCGGCGCACACACCTGATTTCCTTTTTGTCCAGCTGTTTCTGCGACAGCTGCCTTCCCAGGTACGGGCCGCTTTAGCTAACACCAGCATTCCCGACTGCCACAAGCTCGCTGAGGAAGCTGACAAGTTCTTCCTGGCCAGCCAACAGCAACACTGCGCGTCCGCACTCACCTCTGCCCACCCCCACACTCCGTCACCTGGAGAGCTAATGGGCGTCGCCGCGGCAACCCCCAGTCGGCGACAGGAGCCCGGCCTGTGCTTCTATCATGCCAAGTTCGGGGCCAAGGCAAAAAAGTGCAACTCCCTGTGCAGTTTCAGCCCTTCGGGAAACGGCAGGGCCAGCGCTCACTAGTGGCCACAACAGGCTGCTCTTCCTTCGTGACTCCATCTCAGGGCGGCGTTTCCTGTGTGACACTGGGGCGCAGAAGAGTGTCATACCTGCATCATACGTGGATGCCCTGTCTGGCGTTCACGGCCCACCCATGGAAGCTGCTAACGGCAGCCCCATCCGTACGTATGGCATGAGACACATCGAAATGTGTTTCAATGGACAGCGGTTCAGCTGGGATTTTGTCACCGCTAGCGTGGCATTTCCCCTCCTCGGCGCCGATTTCCTGTGTGCTCATGGACTGCTTGTCGACGTTAAGAATCAACGCTTGATTGACGCCGTCACCTTCGCCTCACACGCGTGTACACTCAGCGACACAGGCTCCATCAGGCTGTCCAGCATGCTTTCCAACGAGGACGTGTTCCTCCGCCTTCTCTCCGGGTTTCCTGACCTCACTCAGCCCACATTCTCGTCATCCACGACCAAGCATGGAGTTGAGCACCACATCGCCACCACTGGCCCCCCTGTGCATGCCCGAGCTTGGCGCCTCGACCCAGCCAAGCTAGCTGTTGCCAAGGCGGAGTTTGACAACATGGAGCGCCTCGGCATCATACGTCGCTCCAGCAGCCCCTGGGCCTCACCCCTACACATCGTGCCTAAACCTGGCGGTGGGTGGCGCCTGTGTGGTGACTACCGTCGTCTCAATGACGTGACAACTCCGGACCACTACCCGGTCCCCCACATCCAAGATTTCTCCGCCCACCTGGCTGGGAAGGTGATCTTCTCCAAAGTGGACCTGGTCCGGGGCTACCATCAGGTGCCTGTCCATCCCTCAGACGTCCCCAAAACGGCGGTGACTACGCCGTTCGGACTGTTTGAGTTCCTGCGCATGCCGTTCGGACTCAAGAACGCGGCACAGTCCTTCCAGCGCCTCATGGACTCGGTATTACAGGACCTGCCTTTCCTCTTCGTGTACTTGGATGACATCGTGGTCGCCAGCACCTCAGCGACCGAGCACTTGTCCCACCTCCAAGCCCTTTTCGAGAGGCTCAGCCTGCACGGGTTGATTGTTAACCCGGCCAAGTGCGAGTTTGGCCTGAGCACCATCGACTTCCTGGGCCACCGGGTCACAAAGGACGGGGCGGCCCCTCTCCCGTCTAAGGTGGAGGCCGTCGCAGACTTCCCACGCCCTCACACTACCCAGTCCCTCCGGGAGTTCATTGGCATGGTCTCCTTTTACCATCGCTTCATCCCCCGGGCTGCCAACCTGCTCCGCCCCCTGTACGAGGCCCTGAAGGGTAAAGCCCCCAAACATGCTGTGGATTGGTCCGTGGAGAGGGACAAGGCGTTCAAGGATGTGAAGGCCGCCCTGGCTGACGCGGCGATGCTGGCACACCCTGCGTCCGGAGCACCCATCGCCATCACAACGGATGCTTCGGACTACGCTGTCGGCGCTGTGTATGAGCAGTGGGTGGGCAACGCGTGGCAGCCGCTTGCTTTCTTCAGCCGGCAGTTGAGCCCTAGAGAACAGAAGTATAGCACCTTTGATCGTGAGCTCCTGGGCCTTTTCCTCGCCATTCGACACTTTCGTTTCCTGCTGGAAGGCCGCCAGTTCACCGCTTTCGTTGATCACAAACCTCTAGTGTTCGCGATGGCCAAGGTAGCGGAGCCGCGGTCGGCCCGCCAGCAGCGGCAGTTGTCCTACGTTTCAGAGTTCACCACTGACATTCAGCATGTTGCTGGGAAAGCCAACCCAGTCGCCGACTGCCTCTCCCGGTCCATCGCTGGTGCCGCCCATTTAGGACTCGACTACAGCCAGATGGCGGCCGACCAGGCGGCCGACCCAACCGTGCAGGACTGCAGGACCGCAGTCACAGGGCTGCAGTTGGAAGATGTGGCTTTCGGCGATTCCGGCGCTACACTCCTGTGCGACACCTCAACGGGTCAGCCTCGCCCCGTCGTCCCGACCGCATGGAGACGTCGGGTCTTCGACGCAGTCCATGGTCTGTCTCACCCGGGCAGAAAGCCTTCACAGAGGTTGGTGGCAGCAAAGTTTGTCTGGCACGGACTAAAGAAAGATGTGAGAGGCTGGGCTGACACCTGTGTGGAGTGCCAACGCTCCAAAGTGCTACGCCATGTCAAAGCCCCCCTGTCACCTTTTGAGGTACCTGAGAGGAGGTTCGACCACGTGAATGTGGACCTGGTAGGCCCCCTGCCCCCCTCCCGCGGTTTCACATACCTGCTCACCATGGTCGACAGGACCACACGGTGGCCGGAGGCCGTCCCGCTCTCATTCACGACGTCTGCAGAGGTTGCCCGAGCGTTCATCGGGACCTGGGTCACCCGTTTTGGTACCCCATCTGACCTCTCCTCGGACAGGGGACCGCAATTCACGTCAGCGCTCTGGGATGAGATCGCTTCAGGTTTGGGGGTGAGGCTACATCGCACCACAGCATATCACCCTCAGGCTAACGGGTTGGTCGAGAGATTTCATCGATCAATGAAGGCCGCGTTGCGGGCTACCCTCAAGGACGACCGTTGGGTCGACAAACTGCCTTGGGTTATGCTTGGGCTGAGGACCGCTCCCAAGGAGGACCTCCAGTCTTCGTCCGCAGAACTGGTCTACGGACAACCACTTCGTGTCCCGGGGGAGTTCCTCCCCACTGCCACAGCTCCCTGGTCCGCCAGCCGCCAACGGACCGCGCTGCAGGAGGACGCCAGGGTTTTTGCACCGGTCCCAACCTCTCAGCATGGCGTTCCGCAGTACTACGTTCCTACCGAGCTGCGGTCAGCGGAGTTTGTTTTCATCCGCCACGACGCACACCGCGGTCCCCTGCAGCCACCCTACGACGGCCCATTTCGGGTACGAGACACTGGGGATAAGCACTTTGTGGTGGAGGTTGGCGGTAGGCCGGAGCGAGTTTCTGTGGACCGTCTCAAGCCTGCTCACTTGGACTTAGACCGCCCTGTTGGTCTAGCCCTGCCCCCACGGCGGGGGCGCCCCCCGGCCCTGCCCACGGTCCCCGACGAGCCCCCCCCTGCATCCCCGGGCCCTCCTTTCCCCCGGTCCGGCGGTGCGGTGCCCGCCACTTCGCCGGTGGTTGACCCGCCCCAGGTTCCTGTTCAGCGGAGCCGTCGGGGCAGAGAGATCCGGCCCCCCCGCCACACTGACTTTTCTTATTAAGGCGAATTCTGGGGGGACGTGTAGTGGGTAGGGACACAATTCACCTTATCCTACTAGGAACCTTTGTTTACAGCGGTTGTTGCTTTGCACTTGTTTTGGTAACATTCACTTCCGCTACGCAGGACGTTTCGTTGTTGTTATGAATGGAAAATAAATGGTGCACGTTCGTGTGACCACACGTGAGAAGTTGTTCGACTCCTCTATACCTAGAGCTCCTCTACAAAAGCGCTAATATTTGAAGTGAATCAGATATTCAAAACAATTAGACATGGCATCTGGAATGTGAGAAATGACAAGTTAATCATGGGAAATCTCCAGTAAGCTGTGATATAAAACGAGCGAGGGAGAAACTGAAAATTTAAACAGCAGTCAACAATAGTTAACAAAAGCAGGGCTGGACGGATAATGTTTCAGTGGTTTGGCATTCATTGAATGCTACGCTTAGCTTCACGAAACGCAAATAACGTTAGTAAAAAGAAAGTGCAGTATTTTGTTTATTGGCATAACGTTACCTGAGTTAGTTAACTTACAGCTGTTAACGTTCCTAAAAACAATTTTTTTTACGCTGACACTTATTTTCCTGGTTTGCTTCGACACTTGTCAGCACCACGATCAGACAGAATTAGCAGACTTTTTAAGTTTAAGTTTGCTAACGTTATGTGCTATCTCATGCCTGACTTCCCAAGTTAAGTTGCTACAACGGGGATAGCTGGAACAATCTCTCACTGATTTTCTTGGGAGAGATGCTTCGTTTTAGCAAAGTTTTTCTGTGGTAGCCTAAAGCTGCTTACAGATGACCAGCTTCGAAATCTCCCAACGCTCGCTTTGCCATTGTTTTCCTATTAAGAGAGCGTCGTGCCTCCGTTCCGACCTCAGCGTAGCGTAGTGTTCAAATCAGGCGTTGTAACGCTCCGCTCCAAGTTCAAATTAGTTGAACTTCGACCCCGTTTGGCGCTGACCTTTCTGAGCATAACCAATGATTTTACAGCGTGTAGCCTACGGCGGTGCAAAATATAAACATTGAAAGTCAAAATGGAGGAGAAACTGGAAAACTTGATCTAAGTCAACCCTGACGAAGGCACTGTGTGCCGCAACTTTTTCTTATACCACATTGGAAATAAATTACGGGAGCATAGAGCGACTTTCTTTGTTTATTTATGCGTCTTCTCGTTTGTCTGCACCTTGCAAAAGAGTTTTGTGTGTGCGTCTCCAGCTCGTATATTTTATTTACCACTTTTTTATTTTTTATTCCAAGTCTTACCACAACCTCACAAATTTTTTTTAAAATGATGCATGGCGCAAAGTTAGCATCGAGATGGGGCTACCAGGTTTGTAGATTCGGCTGTAATATTTTATAGTTATTAGTTACCCGGCAACAATGTTTTTGATCCCATTATATTATATAGTGATTACATATCTAGGACGCTTGTCATGTGGAGAACTGAGCGGCACGTCAAGCTTATGCTGAGCGTTGTGTTGACGCCCCAACGCCAGTCATGTCTAAGCAGCTTAAGTATTTGCTTGGCATAACGTTAGCTGACTACATACGGTAACGTTAGCTAGGTTAGCACTAGATAGATAACGTTACTAGTAGTGTTATGTCATTTATGTGTTAGAGTGATGTATTTTCTAGATTGACGCAAAAAGAGCTTTGCCTTAACGTTGTTGTTTTTCCTTTCATGTTATTGTGCCTTTCAGACTATCGGGACACACTGATGACGCTTCTATTCAAAGACCAGGAAAGGCTGACGCTATAGCTAGCTATGTGTCACGATTCAGTCAGTAAGGTCCACTGTAACTGGTTGGTGTCAGAGGCGTCCACCTCCACAGTGAACTGGCGGTTGGGGTCAGGGTGACAATGGACATGTGCAGTGGAAAAACTGGTTTTGAGGATATTGAAAGTATTGTTAGTTTCGGCAGACCAGATAAAGGGAACAGAGGTGGAGGTGTGTTTATTAACGGGGGTGGTAATTTATCTGTAGCTGTGGATAAACCGCCTGTAGAAATTCACAAAGCCCAGAAGGGGGGTGTTGAATGCCGTTTTCCACTCATCTCCCTCCCGGATCCGGACGAGGTCGTGAAGGGGTTCAAAGGCAGAGTTGATTAAGGGCCGAGGGCATTTGTTACGGACAGAGATGGCATTCAGGCTGCTGTAATCAATACAGGGACGGAGTGAGCCATCCTTCTTAGAAACAAAGAAGAAGCCTGCCCCTACTGGAGACGAGGAGGGTCGGATAATACCTGCAGTCAGCGAATCATGAATATAAGTTTCCATAGCGGCTTTCTTCGGGATGGACAGGCTGTAGAGGTAGCCAGACGGGAGTGGAGCCCCAGGCAACAGGTCGATGCAGCAATCAAAAGGCCTGTGGGGAGGCAAGGACATGGCAAGTGACTTGTTAAATACTTCTGACAAGTCGTGGTAATGACATGGGATGTTAGACAGGTCGGGTTTTGAAGCGCTAGGTGGAGCCAGACAGAGTGGTATCTGGGGCTTTAATTCCTTACTGTATTTTTGCCACACATAAACCCATAAATTACTTGTAAAAAAGGCTGTTTTTGGGCTGGGAATGGATTAATGGGATTTACATTAATTTCAATGGGATTAATTGAATCGGTTCACAAACTTTTCGGTTCGCGAACGGGGTCAAGGAACGAATTAAATTCGTGGGCCGAGGTACCACTGTACATGAAATTGGAGTCAGCTCCGGAGTCCACCAGAGCAGACAGCGATGCAGAATGGGTGCTCCACATGAGAGTCGCCTTCAACAAGAAGCGGAACTGGGCAGGTGAAGTAGTAGAAATTAAGCTCGCTAGTATGCCCAGGTTTACCGGCAAGCCACCCCTTCTTGGGTGGATGGGACAGGAGGCTACGCAGTGGCCCGGGACACCGCAGTAGAAACAGGAGCCGGAGATTAGTCTTCGGCGTCATTCGTTAACATCGACCAGGGTACTTCCCAACTGCATGGGCTCCTCCTCTGGCGGGTCAGGCGCCAAAGGAGCGGGCTAACTGGGCGACGGTGAGGGGGCTAGTAAATGGAAGGTGAGCCTGGGCCCGGGCTCGCAGATGGTTGTCGAGGGAGATGGCGAGCAAGATCAGGCTGTCCAGTGAACTGGACTCAGTCGGCCTTGCCAGCTTGTCTTTCAGGTTCTCGCTCAGGCAGTTCAGGAAAACCCCTTGGAGGGTGGCGTCATTCCAGCCTGATTCTGCCGCCAGGGTGCGAAACTGGACCGCCATCTCTGCCACACTGCGGTTCCCCTGATAAAGTTGGAGTAGGCGCTGGGTGGCGTCATGACCGCAGTGTGGTCGAAGACCCTGCGCATCTCAGTGGTGAAGGTGGTGAAGTGGGAGCAGGCATGCAGCTGGTTGTCCCATATAGCTATTGTCCAACCCCGTGCGCTGCCCCCCAGGCAGGCCACGATGAACGAGATTTTACTGGAATCTGAAGAAGAGGAGGCTGGTTGCAGTCGGAAGACAATGTCGCATTGCAACAGGAAGCTACGACACTTCCCCAGACCGCCCAGGTTGCACTCAGGATACGAGACACGGGGCAGGACCGCAGGCTGGACCTCGGCAGCCGGAGGTGGTTGACTGGCGTTGGGCTTCAGGAGGGGCAGCTGGACAGACATCTGGCCCATCAGCGTACCCACCTGACCCACTTGGTTGGAGATGTTCTCCAGGGTCTCCTGGACGTCATCAAGGCGGAGACTGTGCTGGCTAATTATAGCCCCTTGACAGATGAGGGCGTGGAGGAGCTGCTCCAAGTCCGCTAAGTCCATGTCTGGCCAGTTCGTTCTGTTACATTTCTCCGGTATGGACCCAAACGCAGGACTCGGACAACAATAAGCCCCAGTGGGGCACTTTATTTAAGACAAGCAAACAACAATGAAGAGGGTGAGCATGGTGAGGGTCTGGACACAGGGTTGGCGATAACCAGGGGCAGATGAAGATCAGGGAAAACAGGAGATGAGCTGGGCGAACGGCAGACAACCGGTGACAGACTGGAAGCAGGGTTGGCGAAGGCAATGACAGAGAACTGCCATTACTCCCGCCCGCTTGGTATAGCTACTGTAGTGTAACACGCATTGGCCCAATGGCTCTTAAAAGTGTCCTTCCTTGCTGCATCCTCACCAGCGAGCCCTAACGTTCATAACACTATTCGTCTGATTCTCCAGTAGTGTCTATTTTCAAAACCAACTGATAAAACATCAAGTTTAATGGAAATACTTCCTGTAGGCTTCACTGACTGTCACTGTGAAAATTTGCTGTACCCTAGTAGCCTAGTTACTATAAGTTATACTGTATAGCCTACAGTAGGTTAGGTTGATTCGATCTCAGAGGAAGTAAAACAGTTCTGTGACAGTAGCTATGATATTCACTACAGTCCTTCTGTACATGTTATCATATTTATTTGAAAGTATAGGCTTGGGATTTGTTCACAAGAACATCATGATTGATTTCATATCTCCATTTCTGTATAATTCAGATTATAATGTACAGAGACCGTGGTGCTGCGTGTATGGAGGTCTATGAGTGCATCTAGACAGCGTGTGTTGATTATCTGCCGTCAGATTGGTTAAGTATCTATTTTCATTCGGTTTTAGCTGTGTATTAAGTAATTGTACCGTTTTGTAGTCATTGTGTAACTGAAGTAAATTGCAGTAGTTAGCGATCTGTTTAAGTTGATTTGTAGCTATTATTAAGCCAACAACCGGCCTTTTGTGTTGCTAATGTCAAGTAGCTTCACCTGAGGGAATATATAGCGTGTTTGCCACTCCTACTACAGAGTGCATCTAGACAGCATGTGTTGATTATCTGCCAAGGTACACGGTCAACCACAAACTCCTGATCTCCACACTCTCTGAGATGGGCATTTCTGGGACTGCCCTCTCTTGGTTTGTATCATATCTACTGATAGATCCTCTTGGAGACTGTTAACATTGGCGTCAGCTAGCTGCTAGCTAACGTTAGTCCTACGAGCTTGCTGAATTAGCTAGCTAAGTTAGCAAACAATGGAGCGCTTTATTCATAGATGTGTCCCCGTTACTCAAAATGTAACTAATGTAATGCTAACATTAATGGTACGGGTAAATGAAAAGCGGATGATGGACTACATGAGAAAAAAAAAGAAATGTAGGAAATATAATCCAAAATATCTAGAGATGGGTTTTACCACGGCTGGAGGAGAAGATGACCCATCCCCTCAGTGCATTGTTTGTGGGGAGGTTTTGGCGAAGGAAAGTTTAAAACCTTCAAAAATCCAAACTCGCCACAGCTCCCTTCAACCCAGTTTTCCTCCCTCTCGGCCAGGAAAACTGGTTCCAGAGCAGCACCAACACTTAGCTAGTCCAGAACCAAGAACCGCTTAAATCAGGGGCTGGGGGTGGGATTATCATGAGAGGCTTAGGCTAGCTTCAGACAGAGCGAAGATTAGGAGTAAGAAATCTCGCATTGATGCACGAGACTGCTGTAACTGTAGTTCAAACTTTCAATTAGCCTCTGGTTGCTAGCAAATGTATGCCCCAATGTTAAGTCTATGGACAATTCATTTCCGGTATCGTAGGTTTATTTAAAAACTGTACAATGAACAGAAATGTCATCTGTCAAATACATTAGTCCATGTCACGCCCGACATATCGCTATGTCTACTTTAGTGATTAGAGTTGTAGAATTTGAGCTAGGTCGTTGGGGGAAAAAAGTCTTAATCTAAATGCAAATTCTTTAATGTACTTAATTATATAAAATATTGATGAGATGAGTTGATCTACCAAACAGCTTGGTAATTTGTATTAAAACGGCTGAAGAATTGAGGGGCAAATCTGGGTTTTAACCAGGGACGTGCGGTCAGGGGAGGCAGAAGTAAAAAAAGAAATAATAAAATAAAATAAGTATTAATATTTGTCCACTCGTCTGTGCTTTCAATGCAATTTCGGTGTGGTTCCTATAAGTTTTGATCGTTTTTATAGTCAAAATCGCTGAAATTCTGTATTTCCTGTTCAAATACAACAGAGAGACGAGAGGTGAGGCAGTGACGAGCCGAGCCTCTCCCCAGATTGCGCAATCCCTCACAAACTGGATTGAGCGCGTGCAATTGGCGCGTGCTTGTTGCCATTTCTCTGTATGTTTCCAATATCATGTTTGAAGACACTTTTATTATACGTCTTAATTCCCATAGTGTTCGGTAATGTATTTCACGTATGTGTGTAATATTTAAGTCTTATTGATCTGACATAAATCCACAAGGAAAAGGCTTGCCTTGAGGCAGCCAGTACCTCTGCCTCACAGACGGGGGCGATAGTGAGCCTGAAGTTTACGACTCAGTTTACTCTTGCAAAAGTTAAAAGAACAACAACCAAACAAATGCACTGATTTTTCGCTCTGAAAATGGAGGATTTGATTTCTAAACTGAGAAATTTTTCAAAACTGGACTTTCAATCAAAGCAAGAAGTCATAATTACTGGGAGACCGACGCCGGAGCTACGAGGTTTGCTTCAAACGACGGGACGGAATATAACTCGTTCTTTTCAAACGGACTGGTATACTCGAAAAGATTGGCTTTGTGGCTGTGCTACAAAAAAACGCCTTTACTGCTTTCCCTGCCTTTTATTCTCTACGTGTGACAATGTCTGGACCCAAACTGGATTTTGTGATTTGAAAAACTTGCCAAGAAGCCTCAGCAAACATGAAAGATCAGCTACTCAAATTCAAAGTCAGATTTCTTTAAAAACTTTTGGAACCTCGCGGATTGATCTGGCTCTGAATGAACAAGGGAGACTTAATATCAGCATCCACAATGCGAAGGTAAAGGAAAATCGTGAGATTTTGAAAGACCTGATAAATGCAACCTGCTTTTTAGCTAAACAAGAGCTAGCATTTCGTGGTAACGATGAGAGTGCAAGCTCTTCCAATCGTGGAAACTATGTGGAATTATTACATGCTTTTGCAGAGAAAGATGAAAGGTTAGCTAGACACTTGGAGACATCCACTGTGTTTTCTGGCTTATCAAACAGAATACAGAATGATTTGATCGAAGCAGTCGGTGATGTGATCAGACATGATATTAAAAAGGAGATTAATGCCGCCCCATTTGTCGCTGTGGAAGTGGATGAGACAACTGATGACACAAATAAAGCCCAGATCTCTGTCATTTCTCAATTGAGACAGAGAGACTTTTAAAACTCAAAGAAGAAGATTTTCGTCCAGAAGGAAAGGCGAATGGACTTAATTTACAAGTAAAGGTAAGCTAAGCAATATTTTCACTTTAACTTGTGCGTGTGTCAGGATTATAACAAAATAATAGCAGTGGAAATAGCCTAACTGAAATGAAAATAAAAACTAAAACTAAATAAAATCTACAATGAACGACACAAAACTAACTAAAACGAAAGTGAATTGCATCTAAAATCAGCTATTTTTTCCCCGTTTTTTAACAATCACGTTCAAATTTTCCCGTTATTCAGCGCTTACATAGCCGAGGCCAGGGGTCGGTAGGAATGCCCCTCCGGTCCTCGCCGTCAGATATAACGTCTTTTTTAAATAATTGGGGCGGGCTATTTGGTGTGAAAATCAGAATGTTTATGTTATCTGTATTAAAACATTGTATAATAGCACTGTAGATCTGCATTTTCGGTGCGCGTGCACGTGCGGCGCGTTCATATAGCCTACAAAGTGTTCAGGTTTGAGGTTTTGAAAATCTGGTCGCCCTACCTACTCTGATATCCAGTGCCTCCCCAACCATTGACCTCACCGCACGTCACTGGTTTTAACATGTAATGTATGTAGGCTCGCAAAGCCAGGAGCAACACTAGAGATGCGATGTAGTCCGCCATTGTTGTTGCTGGCGCTAGCATTGCTGGGAAAGATGCAGGATGATTCATATTGTCCAACCATCTACCCATCCTCTCCGTGAACAAACCAAACAATTATCGCATTTAGTCTAAGGCAAGGGGCCCTCTTTTCACTCCTTTGCTTAACAGCATTAGATACTGTGGTGTTGTCAGAGGACACAAATTGCAGACAAAAATGCAGTGTAATAAAAAAAAGTGCAGGGCAAAACAAAAATAATGTAGTGCGGGTGTTGTTTTGGCCAGGGTGTGCACATATAGGTGTTGAGGCAGGGATTCCAGTGGCTAGGCGTGCCTCAGGGTTGTGTTCTCTGCTTCAATGTCTACAAGAATAAGCACAATAGCTACCAAGACAGCGCAGAGTTTAAGTGAACTCCCTGAATGGTGGGCTGAAGCTTTCTTATAGCTGTCTTGATTAGCTGGCGATTGCCGGCAGCTGGGACTAGTTATAAAGTTCAGCTCGCCTCCTGTAATTTAGGCAAGGTGCTGTCTATGCCGAATCACTCTGGACCAGGGTTGCTGTGCTGATTAAATAATGCAGTGGGAAAGGTGGCAAGAGATAGAGAGAGAAAGAGGGTTCTATGGAGGTAGATTTCTATCAAAAATAAACAAGCACAAAAGTATAATCCACAATTGTATTTACCATCCACACACACACACCTCTCAATTTGTGTTCGTAGATATAATCCACAATTGTATTTACCATCCACACACACACACACCTCTCAATTTGTGTTTCGTAAAAATAATCCACAAGTATGTGTTTTCCATCCACACACAAACACCTCTCAACTTGTGTTTCGTAAATCATCATTTGGATGAATGCAAAAATTATATTCACAAATGCAAATAACATTTACAGATATGTTTCCAATGTTCACATATACAAATTAAAAGCTTGGCTTGCGAACTGGCAAATCTACTTTTTCCGATCGAAGGACACGCTTGATGTGCTTGGATTATATGCACAGAATTTTGAGACAAATATTCCGCTGTTTTTCACCGTGTCGATTCACGCTCGCTTAACTTGCGATTCGTAAACAAAAATTTTTCTTCTTTGGTGCTACATAACACGGCGGTGTGTGTGTTCGGCTCATCAGCGCCACTTTTAGAACAAGTGGCCAAAATGGCACATTATCTTTAAGAAGTGGATGCGCCCGACCTGAGATCGTCATAAAGCGGCAAAATCATTGTGATGGCGAGACTCGAAAGGACTGAACCCACAGTGAGTAATTGCTATCTAGATACTTATCTACATAGGATTAAGGTGATCCCTAGCTAATAGATGCATTATTTGTGAATATGAAATGTGGTTAAAATCAATGCTTCATGAATACGCCGAATACAGTCAGCTAGCCATCTAACACCTGGACGATTGATCGTTATTACAAAATTAGCTCCACTAACGTTAGCTGGCTAGCACTTGGTCGATTGTGCTTATAGAGATTAATGGTAAATTAAAACAGAGTTTTGAGTTTATTTAAAGTTAACCCCATGCTAATCTTGCGATTTCTCTTGCGATGCCTGTTTCTCAAATGTTACAATAAATCTTTGATTGAGGAATATAACATGCATTTTGTATTCTGTCTATCATAAGCAATATTTAGCTTTTATGTTATCAATTAATCGATGATTGTTTGTTAAGGTTAATAACTATCGATTAAGGAAATTCCTTAAAATTTGCATCCCTACTATGTACCATTATTACCATGTGCCATTATTAATGATCAGTTGATCATATGAATAAACTTACTAGTTTTTTTAACTTACTTCTGGTGTTTTTCATACTTTTATATTACATCAAATGATATGTAATTTATAAGTACCCCTGACCCCTGCCCCCTAGAATAATAAACTGCACTTTACACTTGACTTTAAACTATACAATTGTTCTAAATCATCCTGTCTTGCCATGGAACTGCACCTGCACCTGAGTTGGCCCAGTGCTTCAGGAGGTTCCTCTGCTTCTTTCAATCGTCAGGCATACGCCAAGATGTCTATATACGTTGCAGATACGTCAGACATACGTTAGAAGTACGTTACTCATGCGCTATCAATGCGCTATCAATACGCTAGCTGTACGGTGCACCTTCATGTCAGCGTATGACCAGCCTACTCGACCTATGAGTAACATACCTCTAGCGTAATTCTAGCGTATTCAGCATATGCCTAGCGTATGCTTAGCGTATAAACCATACGTCCGAAAACGCATGCTTAAAAAACGTTTTGTGCCTCGCCGTATGCCAGCGTATGCCACCGTATGCGACCGTGCTTGAAACGTATACAACCTATGCCTAACGTACCCCTAGCATATGTCAGCGTATATCAGCGTATGAGTGATATTTTTCATACGCTGGCATACGCTAGTACGATACGCAATAGTGTGACAGGGCCATTAAAGGCGATTGACCATTGAACTGTCAAGAACTCTCTTGCATTGAATACCAACAGAAACAAAACAAATCAAAACAATCCTGTGCGCTGGGCTGTCTTCCTTCAGGGGCTGTGGGGGTTCTGCTGCAGGAAGATGAACAGCTTCTGTCTGACCTGGAAGATGCAACACAAATATTTTTATATAAATCTGACAATACCCAGAGTCATGAAAAGTGTACTCAGGATATTGTCTTTTTCAGAATAATTTCAAATAAAAAACAATGTTTTCGACTACACAAAAAACCTATTCAGGAATACCTCTCACTCGTTATATGAGACCAAAGCCACTCTTCACGGAATGCAGGCATATCATCATGTGGGCTTTCAGAGCAGAGTAAGTTGTGTAGTGGCTTGGCAGGTGCAGGCGCTCAAAGCAGGTGGAGGAGGTGGGTAGGCTAGATGGGGAGTGCACAATTTCAAGCCTGAGGACTGGGGATGGCACTTCCCAACCAACCCAGAACCTCATAAGCTGCCGCAAGTCTTCTGAGGATGCTAGGATGAAAGAACATTTAAAATGACTAAATAGTAGATTAATATATTTCTTAACAAATAACACAAAAATACACCGATTTTGTATAGCCCACAGTTATAATTCTGTGAAAATTATACCTTCTTCAATAAAAGTTTGAAGAAAACCCATAATCAGGCTCTTTGTCACATCCAACACGTCATCGCCGTCGTCGTCCGTATCGGTCTGTTTTTCCTCCGGCCATTTTATTGACTGCAGGACCTTCTGTAATAGTGTGTGTGAAAATACAGTCAGTACCGTATCACTACTGTTTTAGCTTTTCAAATATACAATTGCCATTAATAGAAACACTACAATTCTCAGAATGTTTTCCATCCACTATCAATTCACCTCAGGAGTGAGGTCTACATCAGACTCCCTGGGGAAGAGTAGGGGCACCACATCTGGCCTGCAGGTAATAAGCGGCCAGATGCCTGTATCCTTCAGGCCCTTTCTCAGCTGTTTAATTTGGCCCATCACTCGAGTAAGGACCTGTATTTGAAGAAAATCAGTTGGATGGTGTAGCATTCGTAAACATGCAGCTGGAGAAAATTATTTATTGTTCTGTTGTTTATCAACTTCTGTAAGGACGGGGATGTGTTTCTTTACTAGAAGCCTTGAAAAACATTTTGATTCCACTGTTGGGGCTACACATTTAGCATGGAACAAACCACCGTCATACTCCGCCCTTTTCACACCCACTTAATGTCCTCCTTGCTTTTATGCACGGAGCCTACAACCAAATCTCATCTCATGAACTTGGGTCAGTTTCACACCAAAGGTTGTGATTCATCAATTTGAAATAATCATATCAGATTTCAAAACGCTATACTTTCATGGACATGTAGGTGAAGGTGAATGGCAGAGGATACATTGGTTATAAATTTAATTAGGGATGAGACAGGAGGCATGTGTTCAAAAATCATCACAACATGTCAAAATGCAGGATGGACAATCACAGGGCCATCATTTCCCACAGCTGGATGAACACGACAGCTACTAGAGTTTACATTTAATATTACATACAATTTCATAGGGCAGTGATTAAACAGTATGAGTACATTACCGCATAAATGAGGAGTTGCTGGAACAGCAGCAGTCTGTTTGACCGGGTGGGGACTTGTTGATCCCATGCCAGGCACAGGTTGCCCACAGATGAGGCCTCCTCTTCAGTCAGCTCTTCCTTTAGCAGCTGTAAGACAATATCAATATTAAATGCATTATTGTAAGAAATACATATCCAAGAATAGCAAATTTATACTCTTACATGTAATTTAAAGCAGACTTTAGCATATTTTCTATACTAACCAGACTGATAGTTTCCTGGTGGTCCAGGTCTGGGCAGTCCTCCAATGTCAGGTGGGATGCCGCAGTCTCTTTAGTTCCACCTGTGATGACACTAATTACTGCTTGGCTAAGTCCTGACAGTGTAGGGCCACCATGAAGAAAGGAGTGCCCAATCATCCTCCCTGCCATGATGTACAAATCACTCTCAAGTAGAACTGCCGAGGCAGAAGAGACACGGTGATCCCCAACTCCCTCAAAGAGAGTCGTCACTGCTGTATTGCCTGAAATGACATTGTTGGGTAATATTAACAACATTATCTTAGATCACATACTTTCACTTTTATGAAATAAGCACATAAAATATAGGCTTTTTAAAGGCACAAGGATACTTGGACATGATTTCAATTATGCATTAAGCATCAACTATGGAAACATCCTCACCCCTGCAACTACTCCCCCTTGCCGCTGCTGCAAAAGAGAATCCTCATAGCAAGATCTCTATCAGTGATATCCAACCCCTTGTCTTAACTTTGTGTGCGTTTCTTTGCCTAGTATCTCTTTTAAGTACAATTTTGTACAAACCTAAATTAAGTGCAAATCCACTCTTCAGCTTCTCCATCATAAATGTAAATGTGTGTCTGTTCACACCTTTTCCAATGGCAGCATCCCCTTGAAAAACATGTTAAAATCTTGGTTGAATAATTACTTGTCTAGTCTGTATCACTCAAGGAAGTCCTGTAGAGACCTTTTGACTGATAAACATTGAAAATTAGAAAGAAAAAAAAACTAAACATGAAAAATCACACGACGGACAAAATTGATTATCACATTTAAAGCAACACCTTTAATCCTGCACTTGAGTGGAGCTGCCCATTTAACCATGCTCCTTATAAAAGGATATAAGGCTCCTCTCCATCCTCTGTGGCATCCACTGTGAAAAAAAGAGTTGGCTGCTGGGCGTTGTGTCCCAGCAGTTCTTTGAGGAACAGATCTCTTGCCTCCTGTGGGTCTTTCAGTTTTCCATGCTAAAAAGTGGTGGTGGATGGTGACACTCCGTAAGTATGTACACAACTCTCACAAGATCACATCAACCCTGTCCTTCAGCAACTCCACTGGTTACCTTCCCTCACTACTCCAAATTCACAATCTCAGGCCTAAACTGACAAGGCTTGCCTGTGCCTGCTGTTTCTGTTGTCCATGGACCTGGTGTTGATGTTGATGGACCTGCTGTCGCTGATGGATCTTCTGATGGACACCTCTCCAGTCTGAGCAGACTTTTTCAAAACAGACAAAATCAAGTGGAACAGAAATAGCAGTAGTCTCTAGGTTGAAGCAAATTCAAAAACTTGGAAATGAAAAATGCATTTCTCATTTACCTGTCACCACACATACTAGCATGGATAGGGAGGTATGCTAGAGGGTACTCATTTTGGCATATCTGCAAGGACAAGAACATGACTGTTTAAAGCACTAGTATGAAAATCATAATAATAAGAAATGAGTTGTTGCTTAAGGTAACTTAAAATTGAAAGACAGGTGTAAAATCAATCAAAGAATAAATCATCTGGAGCGGCATTTTGGTCCCACATGTGACACAAGGCACCTGAGGCATCTTTGAGAATTCAACTGAATCATAGGGCAATGGTGCTGTACTCATCTCTTCTTGAAGAGGAACAATAAAGATTATACTTTTTCCATTATTCGACGCTGCTTTGAGCAGCCGACACGAGTAGCCCTCAACGTCCGTAGGAATTTCAGAAAGCTTACAACGGCCACCTCCTCCTGGTTTGTAATGAGAGGGTAATAAAACTTATTTTAGTAAAAATATTATGATCACACTTTCACGATCGTCCCAAATCCACAGCCAGAAGAATTAATTTAACAAAATTAATGTGTCACTGTTTGAACAAGAAAAATACATTTGAATAAACGGATATTGTGGCAAACTCCGAGGTGGTTGGAGTTGTCACACAACTGAAAACAATAACCTCAATGTCCACACCGCGACAATTCAATTTAAATTGATAATTTAATGCTGTTTTGGGGGAACGAGAGGTAGCGGTTAATGGGAGCGTCAGCCAGTCCGTAATCCGAGAGAATAGTCGTTGTACGATGCCAGGGTTCGGTACACGTAGACGGGTTCTTTTACGGTCCAGGACTGATGCAGGAGGAGGGTTGTCAGACAGGCGGGGGTCGGTAACGGGGCGGGTTCTCATTCAATCCGGGATTCGGGCACACAGCAGACTTCTCCTGACAAAACAAATCAAACACAGCGCTTTAACTTTCTCTCTCTAACAAATACAATCTCCTCTCTCACTCTCTCACACTATCTCTACTCCACCTTGGTTTCGCATAAGCTACTCCGTCTTCCGGTTGTTTGGCAGTCCATTTTCTAGGGCACCGATTAGCCCATTGATTCACCACAGCTGACTTGCCCGGCATCTTCTCCAGGTGCCGTGTATTTCCTTGTTTAGGTGGCGACTTCCGCGGAACTCCTAATATGGGCATGCCGTCTTTCCACATCAGTCGAACATATCTTCCATCTATTACCTCTCCGTGGTTCTGTCCCCGCCGGTTGCCACACCCCCCCCTCAGCTCCGACCGGGAGGGCGGGGCGGCCCAGGAACCCAGGGCGTCGCTCCGCGACAGTGCGTTTGCGTTCCCATGGGCAGCTCTGGACCTGTGGACGACGTCAAAGGCATAAGGTTGCAATGAGAGGAACCAGCGGGTGACCCTTGCATTGTTGTCTTTGTTCCTGGACATCCACACTAGGGGCGCATGGTCCGTTACCAGGGTGAAGTGCCGTCCCAATAAGTAATACTTTAGACCCTCTAGGGCCCACTTGATAGCCAAGCATTCCTTCTCTACTGTGGAATATTTTTGCTCTCTGGGTAGTAACTTGCAGCTTATGTAAGTGATTGGATGTTCTTCCCACCCCGGTTTCCGATGCATCCGTCTGTACCACTAGAGTTTGGGAGAAGTCGGGGGTCACTAACACTGGCTCTGAACACAGGGCATCTTTGATAGCTCCGAAAGCAGTCTCTGCCTCGGTCGTCTACAGGACCCGGTCTGGCAGCCGGCTTCGGGTCAGGTCCGTGAGAGGTGCTGCTAGGGAGGAGAAATGGGGAACAAAACGTCTGTAATAGCTAGCGAGTCTAACACTCGTACCTGCTTCTTGGTGCGGGGGCGGGGCCATTCCCGGATTGCCTCGACCTTTCCTACATGGGGTTTGACGCAGCCGGATCGTATACCCCAGGTAGTCTGCATCTCGGAGGCCGAGGTGACACTTCTTGGGATTGGCTGTTAGTCCCGTCCCCCGTAGGGCACAGCGTCGAGCTGTCGTAGGTGGGTTCCCCATTCCTCCCCGTGTATTACGATGTCGTCTAGGTAGGCCGCGGCGTATACACGGTGGGGTCGTAGGACCCGGTCCATTAGTCTCTGGAAGGTGGGCGGGGCCCCGTGGAGCCCGAATGGTAGCATCTTATATTGGAAAAGACCTTCTGGCGTGACGAATGCTCTCTTCTCCCTGGCCTCTGGCGCCAGAGGCACCTGCCAGTAACCCTTTGTCAGGTCCAGCATGGTGATGAAACGGGCTCTTCCCAGGCGTTCGATGGGTTCGTCTATTCTAGGCATAGGATAGGCATCAAATTTAGATATAGCGTTTAATTGTCTGAAATCGTTACAGAAGCGAATTGACCCATCCGGTTTCGGAACCAGCACAATTGGACTACACCATTCACTATATGACTCCTCAATGATTCCGGCACTTAGCATGGCTTTTACCTCTGTCGCGATGGCTTCTCTTCTGGCCTCTGGGATCCTGTAAGGCCTCAGTTTTACCCGTTTACCTGGTTCCGTGATTATCTGGTGTTGGATCAGGTCGGTGTATCCCGCCTCTGTAGAAAATACGTCCCTGTTCCGGTTGACAAGGTCCTGAAGGTCCCGTCACTGGGTCGGGGTTAGTTGCTCTCCCATCTGGACTTCGACAGTTTCTGTTTTCACAGAGACCTGAGGGGAGTTGATAGAGAACAGCACCTCACGGGCCACCCATTTTTTTAACAAGTTAATATGATATACCTTAGTGGGGGGTCGTCTTCCAGGCTGTCGTACCCGGTAGTTGACTGGACCCACCTTTTCGATAACCTCGTAGGGTCCGTTCCATTTTGCAAAAAATGTACACTCCGAGGTAGGAACTAAGACAAGTACTTTATCTCCTGGGGCAAACTCCCTGGGTTGGACCCTGCAGTTGTAGACCCTTGCCTGTGCCGCTTGGGCCTCCGCCATGTGTTCTCTTACCATAGGCCAAATCGTCGCCATCCGTTCTTGTACCTCCTCCACGTGTTCCACCATGATTCGATGGGGAGACGGTTGCTGTTCCCAGGCCTCTTTGGCCAGGTCCAACAGTCCTCTGGGTCGTCTCCCGTACAGTAGCTCAAACGGGGAAAACCCGGTGGAGGCCTGGGGTACCTCTCGAATCGAAAAGAGTACGAACGGCAGCAGCTGGTCCCAGTTTCTCCCATCGGCCTCCATCGTCTTCTTGAGCATTTTTTCGAGGGTTTGGGAGGGCTTTCTAGTCCTCCCTAGCCGTCTCCCAAGCGGCCTCTTCAGCTGCTCTTGCCGTCTCGCTAGTCACTCCCTCTGAGAGCGGCTCTGTGGAGGCCTCTGGATCCACCTCCTGTAACCCACACAGCTGTTCTGGCTTTTGAGGGGGCTTTTTGGGTTTCTTTGACCTTCCACTCCCTGTTAGACCATGCCATAGCCCTGGGAAGACGTCGGCGTCCCTGCCGATGAGTACTTGAACGGGAAGGTCTGTGACAATTCCTGCGGGCCCGCTGTACCGCCCTCTGGTGGTTTGGAGGTCTAAGACAGTGGTGGGGTACTCCCGTGTCTCCCCGTGTATACACGTCACTGCGATCTTCTCTGACAGATGGGGACATCTGGCGAAATCTGGCCGGACCAGGGTCACCGCACTTCCGGAGTCCAAGAGAGTCTTTGCATCCTTTCCATTGGCTTTCACGGGAGTGAAAGGAGACCCACCGCTCTCCTGGGCCTAGCAGGCCGTCAGTAGCCTACAGGGTCGGCTTGTTTCGCTAGTTGAAGCCGTGGGCATGGGGACATCCTCCCGGTGAGGGCAGCTCCAGGCGATGTGGCCCTGTTCCCCACACTCATAGCACCTCCTACTGTCGGCCGTCACGAGTGGCCGGCGCCTGGGTGGTTCGGCCGGGGTCTCTACTGCGGGGCCTCGAGAGTAGTCGTCCGTCCGTGGACGTTCCCTAGGCCTGGTGATCGCTTCTGTTTTCACTGCCCGACCACTGCGCACCAATGCTTGGGACGCCTGATATCCTTCCATCACCTCAACCAGCTCTTCCACGTTCTTGGGGTTACTTTGACCTGCCAGTTTTCTTGCTTCGAAGGGGAGTGCGTGTAAAAACCGGTCCATAATCACCCTTTCAACGGCTCCCAGGGTTTTAGGCTCTGATATCAGCCATGCATTGGTGATCCGGGTGAGCTGGTGCATTTGTGCTCGGGGTGAGGCTGATGTCTCATATATCCAATCATGGTAGCGCTGCGCCCTAGTCAGCAGTGTGTATCCATGTCGCTGCAGAATTTCCTCCTTTAGCTCTTCAAAAGTCACCAGTTTATCCTCTGTTAGATCTTGATAGGTGGTCTGAGCCACGCCCGTCAAAAATGGAGCCAGCAAATCCGCCCACTGTTCTTCTGGCCATTTCTCTCGCTTCGCGGTAATTTCAAAAGTGCGGAGGAAAGTTTCAACATCGTCCGCGTCTCTTTGTTTTACCAAAAAGTGGGCGGGGTTTTGGAAACTCCTCCTCCAGAATTTTCACTATCTAATAACACATTAAAAATACAATGTCTGTCATGCATTGGGAATGGTATGGGAATGGAAAACAGCAGCATCATCATAATTGATCACCTCCTGATGTTTGCTGTTGTCTGGTAGTGACACCACCCGTTTCCAAAGCCCAGCATGGGCCAATTCTAGATCAGGTTAGTTGGCGCCGGCAGAACATAAATGTTTAAATCTGTCATTTTTGGAGGAGCTGCCCGGACTGGAGGGTTGGAAAATCTCTTCTTTCCCTTGTGCTGCTCTCCCTTGTTAAACATAGAAGGGAATTGCCTAAAGAAAGAAATATAAATATAAACTAGAAAATTCCCGCTGAAATTGTGAGAGTGTGGGTGCCGCCTATACAGCTTAGCAGTCTGAAAGGGGCGTGGCTTACTAATGGCGGCGTGGATAACCTAGACCAATGAAAGTAGAAGTCTATTCTGAGTTCATTGACACCTCCCATAAGTCTGTAGAACAAACAGTTCATGAGATATGAAAGGGGGCGTGGCTTCACAATGGGGGCGTGGTTAATGTAGTACAATGAAAGTAGAAGTCTGTACTGAGTTCATTGACACCTCCGATAAGTGTGCGTGCGTGTGTGTGCATGTTTCTCCCAGTGAAAGTGTATTTTTTTATGTGACCTTTTTTGACCTCACTTGGGCCATTAATTAAAATTTTAACTGCCACTGGCATTTAACTGCCACTGCCCACAGCAGGAGTTGACATGCTTGCATGTAGGGACTGACCTACGTGCACCACCTGGCCGCTAAAGCCATCAGGCTGAGCACCCTTCGGCTAATGTATACTGTCACCTGCCGCGCTGCAGCAAAGTGGGACAGACTCTCCATCAAAAACATACTGCCTTTCTGGGTCAGAGAGGCCTCTTTTCCCTTGTTCAGGGTCAGGCCCAAGCTGGCTAAGTGGGCCAGTACTGACCTTGTATCCCTTCTGGCTTGCTCCTCTGAAGGAGTGCAGATTAGCCAGTCGTCCAGGTAGTTCGCAGTGCAAATCCCTTGGTGACAGTGGGATCAGCGTGGCCTCCCTGCACTTCATAAAAAGTGCCTGGGGCCAGGGCTAGGCTAAAGGGGAGGACCAAGTGATCATACCCTTTGCCTTGGAAGGAAAAGCGGAGGTACTTCCGGTGATCCCGGTGTATAGGGATATGGAAGTATACGCATAGTATATAAAGGCGGAGCATGCGGAAGGGCAAACACTTTAGGAAGTAGTTGAGACCTTTCTAGCCTAGGATGGGGCGGAAGCCTCCATCCATCTCAGGTGCCAGGAAATACGTAAAGTAAAACCCATTGCTAAGGCAGGGGTGTCATTACTCCCTTTTCAGAAACACCAGAATCTCATCTGGGAGAGTTCGCGCCGTAGCCCCGTTTCTCCTGAGTTGGGATAACCCCGCAAAAGTGGGGGGAGGGCTCGGTGTTGAACTGGAGCTTGTACCCCAACTCCAAGGTGCTGAGCACTAAAGGACATTGGGTACGTAGGCGTCACTGGGGGTAGCGGAGGACGTATCCTGCGGCAATCCCTTTAACACACTAATGCTGCACGTTAGTGTCGGCTAGCAAAGCTAACAAGGCAGTAGTAGCCCGGCGCAGGTGGTTAGCAGTAGACCGCGGAATCAAAAGCCGGGAATCCCATTGGCAACCCTGTGGGCAACCTATCAGGGTGACGCAGGGGTGTCTAGCTACAGGCTCCCATGAGTTATGGGGCCTACGTGGCTACCGCTGAAATGTGCACAGCACCAAGCCAAGGGCCCAAATCAATACAATTGAGGGGCCACAGGGGGGTGAAGAGCCTCAGTTAGTGTATGCTTTCACAGGCGGAGGCTGCCTGCCGCATCATCTGAAGTGCTACGGTATCGCTGATATGCGTAGTAGCTTCAACACAATGAGTGTTGAAATATAATTACCCCTATACCATGGACCCGAACAGCACCACTGCAGGGTGGCTAGGGCCCTGGATTCTGCACACCTTTTGACATGTTAGACGTTGTAGTGCACCCGATCACCAGCCGAGGGCCCAATCAGTACTACTGAAGGGCAACGGGGGGTTAGGGGGGGTGGGGGGGGGGGGGCAGAGCCTCAGGAAGTGTATGTCCTCACGGACCCAGAGACGAAGGGCATGTGGTTCCTCATCACGCTCCCGGATTCTGCACACCTTCAGACATCCCTGATGTTGAAGTGTGCTCGACACCAAGCCAAGGGCCCACATCAGTACCATAAATCAGTAAGGGCCACAAGGGGGTGGAGACCATGGCTGAACAAAAAGGGAAGCATGAGCCCAACGGGGGAAAGAGCGCATGTTTAGCCCCCCTGAGAATCCTCGCCCCATCTGAGAGATCCAGGGGCGGGGGGCTCAGATGAACAGTATTCCTGGTCAGCTAATGACACCCCTCTCAGTCTCTGACGGCTGGGGGTCAGGCCGACGGAACAGGCTGTCTGCGACATGCTTAGCCCGGAAGTGTGTCCAACACCAAGCCAAGGGCCCAAATCAGTGGTACTGAAGGACCGCGAGGGGGTGTGGAAGCCTCAGGCAGCGTCTGCTCTCACGAGCAGAGAGGCCCCTTCCGGCTTACTTCTTCTGCTGGAACGGCAGCGCTGCCCATAACCAACAGGAATGGAGTCTGTCCGACACCAAGTCAAGGGCCCGAGTCAGTGGTACTGAAGGGCCGCAAGGGGGTGTTTGTTTATTTTTTTGTTTTTTTTTCTCGCTGTCATAACTCCACCGACAGAAGACACCATAACACAGGTTACCACACGTAGAAAGGTATCGGTTTACACGGATATAGTTTCTGCAAGAACAGCAGTGAGCTTCCCACAAACAACAGTAATGGAGTGTGTCTGACACCAAGCCAAGGGCCCGAATCAGTGGTACTGAAGGGCCACGAGGAGGTGTGGAAGCCTCGTTTATTTTTGCTGTTTTTTTTGTTGTTGCAGCGCAACTAACAAGAGAAACAACCAAAGCCTAGCTAGTATAAAACAGAACGGTATCAGTTTAAATTAGTATAACTTCTGTAAGGCACGGCAGCAACGTACATCGATTATAAGGTGTGCATAACACTAAGCCAAGGGCCCAAATCAGTGGCACTGAATGGCACAAGGCGGTATGGAAGCCTTAAGGTAGCGTGCGTCCATGGCACAGAAGCTCCTTCCGGCTCTACACCCGTTGCTCCTGTAGTTGTTGTTGCTGTGCAACTAACAAAGGAACAACCCAGTGCCTACGCGGTTAGTATGAACAGAAAAGTATCAGTTACAACTAATATAATTTCTGTATAAAACAACCACGTTAACAAATGAGTCCAACACTAACCCAAGAACCCAAATCAGTGGTACTGAAGGGCCGCGAGGAGTGTGGGGACCAACACAATGCCTAATACGGCTAGTATAAACAGAAAGGTATTAGTACAAACTAATCTGATTTCAGTATGGAAACGGCAGCAATCTGCCTATAACAATAATTACAAGTGTGTCCAGCGCGAAGTGAAGAGCCCAAAACTGTGTTACTGAAGGGCTGCGAGAGGGCGCAGAACCCCTAGGTAGCGTGTGTGTACTGACACAGAGGCTACTTCCGGCTTAATTATTTATTTTACTTACTCATTTAATCTGTGCAACAAACAAGGGAACCAACGCACTGCCTAATATGACTAGTATGAACAGAAAGGTATTAGTATTTAACTAATATAACTTCTGTACAAAAACTGAAGACATCTGCCTACTACACAATACAAGCATATTCAGCACAAAGCCAAGAGCCCGAATCAGGAGCACTGAAGGGCCGCCAGAGGGTGCTGAAACCTCAGGTAGCATGTGTCTACCGACACAGAGACTACCTCCGGCTTCCCTTTCTTTCTCTTAGTAACGAGTAGAAAGACAATTCAATGCCTCAACATGGCTAAATACAATCAGAATATATCGGCATAACCCGATCTAGTTCTGCAAGGAAAACCTGCAGTAAACTGCCTAGCAATTACCTTGAAACGTTTAGCCAAACAACCAGTAGCAAACAGCGATTCCGCGTTGCTAGGGAGGGAAAGCCCAAGAAGCATACTCCGTTAGGACGTAGCTACGGGCAATCGGGAGAGGCAAGAAAAGTCGCGATTCCGCGGGTTCCAAAGGGAACCATAAAAATCTCAGCTCAACTCACGAGGAGGCAAAAAGAGATCGGGCGGCGTACAAGCGCCATATTCATGGCGTGACGTGGGTCCGCCCGTAGTGGTGGTTAATTTGCTATTCAGTCTCCTAACAGCTCCTCCTCCCGACAAGCATGACCCATACCATAGCGTGTTGACCGGTATGAAATAGAACTGTGAAATCACCGAATTCAGCTAGAGTGCGGAGTCCATTCATGTCTATGTGAAGCGTGACTGTCAAACAAATGCCGATTCTGGGAAATTGAAACATACGATTCCATAAATTTTATGTTTATGGGCGCGGGGACAGTCGTGCCATCATTTTGATGTGTTGTTGTTTTTGTTTGTGCGTGCAAAATTGAGGCCGCTGTCACAATTTACAAAATGTCTTGCAAAAACTCTAATTGTAGCTGCTACACTCTAGCAAAAAACATAAAAAACACAAAAAACACAGAATAAATACATAAATAAAAAAAACAATAATATTAATGATAACAATAGTGTGTAGTTATACAGATATAAATAAATATATATATATATATATATATATATATATATATTGGAGACGCCGTGGCGAATGTTATGCTGCCTGCGACATCATCCAGCATGACCGGTTTGGTTTAATTGACTTGGTGTTATACTGTGATGATTAAGTGTTCCCTTAATTTTTTTGAGCAGTGTATATACAGGTGCAGCTCAAACTGTAATTCACTTCTCCTGTCCACTGTGATGTCTGATGGGACTCTTAGCGTTTGACGCTTGTCCATCCTTTGCTGTAGTGGCTCTGTAGCATCCAGGTACTTTGTCCTTGTTTCCTGCATATACAGGTGCAGCTCAAAAATGTAGAATATCGTGAAAAAGTTCAATATTTTTTTGTCAGAAAGTGAAACTCATATATTATATAGATTCATTACACAGAGTGAAATATTTCAAGCCATTATTTCTTGTAATTTTGATGATTATGGCTTACAGCTAATGAAAACCCAAATTCAGTGTCAGAAAATTTGAATATTACATAAGATCAATAAAAAATGATATTTTAAACAGAAATGTCAGCCTTCTGAAAAGTATGTTCATTTCTATGCACTCAATACTTGGTTGGGGCTCCTTTTGCATGAATTACTGCATCAATGCGGCGTGGCATGGAGGCGATCAGCCTGTGGCACTGCTGAGGTGTAATGGAAGCCCAGGTTGCTTTGATAGCGGCCTTCAGGTCATCTGCATTGTTGGGTCTGGTGTCTCATCTTCCTCTTGACAATACCCCAGTTCAGGTCAGGCGAGTTTGCTGGCCAATCAAGCACAGTTATACCATGGTCATTGAACCAGCTTTTGGTACTTTTGGCAGTGTGGGCAGGTGCCAAGTCCTGCTGGAAAATGAAATCAGCATCTCCATAAAGCTTGGCAGCAGAAGGAAGCATGAAGTGCTCTAAAATTTCCTGGTAGATGGCTGCGTTGACTGTGGATTTCAGAAGACACAGTGGACCAACACCAGCAGATGACATGGCACCCCAAATCATCACTGACTGTGGAAACTTCACATTGGACTTCAAGCAACATGGATTCTGTGCCTCTCCACTCTTCCTCCAGACTCTGGGACCTTGATTTACAAATGAAATGCAAAATTTACTTTAATCTGAAAAGAGGACTTTGGACCACTGAGCAACAGTCCAGTTCTTTTTCTCCTTAGCCCAGGTAAGATGCTTCTGACATTGTCTCTGGTTCAGGAGTGGCTTGACACGAGGAATGCGACATTTGTAGCCCATGTCCTGGATTCGTCTGTGCGTGGTGGCTCTTGATGCACTGACTCCAGCCTCAGTCCACTCCTTGTGAAGCTCCCCCAAATTCTTGAATGGATTTTGCTTGACAGTCCTCTCAAGGCTGCGGTTATCCCTGTTGCGTGTGCACCTTTTCCTACCACACTTTTTCCTCCCACTCAACTTTCTATGAATATGTTTGGATACAGCACTCTGTGAACAACCAGCTTCTTTAGCAATGACCTTTTGTGGCTTACCCTCCTTGTGGAGGGTGTCAATGACTGTCTTCTGGACATCTGTCAAGTCAGCAGTCTTCCCCATGATTGTGTAGCCTACTGAACCAGACTGAGAGACCATTTAAAGGCTCAGGAAACATTTGCAGGTGTTTTGAGTAAATTAGCTGATTAGAGTGTGACACCATGAGTTTCCAATATTGAACTTTTTCACAATATTCTAATTTTCTGAGACACTGCATTTGGGTTTTCATTAGCTGTAAGCCATAATCATAAAAATTACAAGAAATAAAGGCTTGCAGTAGGCCTAGCAGGCATGGCGCGGGGTACTGTCACAGGGCTGCTGTGGGTGGATGCAGTTAGATCCCTGGTGATAACAGACACCAGAGCTCATGTTGCAGCCTCCAGATCAAGGGATATATCCTGTTAGAAAGACACAGCTCGTTGCAATTCCTACCTTTGCACAATAACCAACATTAGCTTGTGTGGCGAAGTGCTCTGTAGTGCTCGGAGAAATGAAGATGCAAGTCCGGGGATTTCCGTGAAACCGTTTCCTTTATTTATCTTTTGGTCACACAGTTGCACAGCCTGCTCTCAGCTCTCAACAACTCCCTTTCTCTTCCGTTTCCGCTCCTTTTGAAGCTCCCAGGCTCACTGTTGAACAATCAAGGCAATTGGTTAATTGATAATAACAATCCTATAATCGATCGTCACCAATTGCCCGATTGCCGACAGCTGTGCCGGCTTCCTAAACCACCCGCGTTCACTCTCTCTCTTGCTAGCTGCGCCTAAAACCACGCCCCCCTACCACATACCCCCACCGCCCGACTTAGGCCGGGAAGCCGTCCGGCCAATGCTCAACTCCCCCCCCCCTCCTCCTCCTCCACCGGACGGGAGAGAAAATCAGCCACCACCATCTGCGCTCCCGGCCTATGAATCACATTGAAATTAAAAGGCTGTAAAGCCAGATACCACCGAGTGATTCGGGCGTTGGTATCCTTCATGCGGTGAAGCCATTGGAGGGGCGCATGGTCCGAGCAGAGGGTGAATGAGCGACCCAGCAGATAATAACGGAGGGACCCGACCGCCCATCTGATGGCCAGGCACTCCTTCTCGACCGTGCTGTACCTCGCTTCCCGCTGTGATAGCTTTCGGCTAATGTACAGCACTGGTCGGTCGACCCCCTCCACCTGCTGAGTCAAAACGGCCCCCAGCCCTCTGTTCGATGCGTCAGTCTGCAAATTAAAGGGGAGAGAGAAATTAGGGGTGAACAAGAGCGGTTTCCCACACAAAGCTTCTTTTACCCTCTCAAACGCCTGCCGACACAGCTCCGTCCACTGAACCGGATCTGAGGCACCTTTCCGAGTCAAGTCGGTCAGGGGACTGGTCAGGTCAGAGAAAGCCGGGATGAACCTTCTGTAGTACCCGGCCAGTCCCAAAAACCTCCTCACCTCTTTTTTAGTCTTCGGTCCTGGACAGGACGCGATCGCCGCGGTTTTGTCCACCAGAGGTCGCACCTGTCCACTTCCCAAGTGGTACCCCAAATACCGTACCTCCGCTCTGCCAATCGCACACTTCTTTGGGTTAGCCGTGAGTCCCGCCTGTCTCAGGGACTCCAGTACCGCCCCCACATGCCGCACATGCTGAGCCCAGCTGTCACTGTGTATTATTATATCGTCCAGATAGGCTGCAGCGAAAGCAGCATGCGGACGCAGTACCCTGTCCATGAGACGTTGGAAAGTGGCAGGGGCTCCGAATAACCCAAACGGAAGTGTACGGAATTGGTACAATCCGTCCGGAGCGGAGAAAGCCGTTTTTTCCTTGGACTCTGGAGACAAGGGAATCTGCCAGTAACCCTTGGTCAAATCCAGTGTCGAGAAAAAACGAGCTGTGCCCAGCCGATCCAATAGGTCATCGACCCGAGGCATGGGATAGGCATCGAATCGTGACACTTCGTTCACTTTACGATAGTCTACGCAGAAGCGAACAGATCCATCCGGCTTACTCACCAGCACGATGGGGCTATTCCACGCACTGTTAGACTCTTCTATTACTCCCAAGTCCAACATTGTCTTTATTTCTGCCTGAACCACTTTCTTTTTATGTTCAGGCAGTCGGTAGGGGCGCGAACGCACCGTCACCCCCGGGGTTGTCTCAATATGGTGATTTATCAGATTAGTGTGGCCTGGTAGAGGGGAAAACACATCAGCGAACTGCTTTTGCAACTTGGCAAGATCCGTTCTCTGATTCGGTAAGAGATGGCTATCAAAAAGGGGTGAGGTTTGATCGTTTGAATTTGGCACCTCCGGTCCCAGCTCATCTCTCTCCTGATCTACCGATATCAACGAGACCGGTATCACCTCTTTCCACACTTTTAATAGATTGAGGTGATAAATCTGTTTCGCCCCCTCTCTATCAGACCGCTCCACCTCATAATCGACTTCCCCCACTCGTCGTGTGACCACAAAGGGTCCTTGCCACTTGGCGAGTAATTTTGTGCTGGACGTCGGTAGTAATACCAAGACTTTCTCTCCCGGTGAAAATTGCCGTAGTTTTGTTCCTCTATTGTAGTGCTTTTGCTGACGTTCCTGAGCCTCGAGCAAATTCTCTCGTGATAATCTCCCCAGTGTATGGAGTTTTGCTCGCAGGTCCATAACGTATTGAATTTCGTTTTTACTGGGGCTTGGACCCTCCTCCCAGCTTTCTTTAACCAGGTCCAAAATACCCCGTGGTTTTCTACCGAACAGCAATTCAAAAGGAGAAAATCCCGTGGAGGCCTGGGGAACCTCTCGCACTGCAAACAATAGAGGAACTAACCACTTATCCCAATTTCGGCTGTCATCGTGCACAAACTTCCGAATCATGGATTTCAACGTCCTATTAAAACGTTCCACGAGCCCATCCGTTTGTGGATGGTACACGCTAGTTTTAATAGACTGAACACCCAAAAGTTCGTACAGTTCGCGTAGTGTGCGTGACATGAACGAAGTGCCTTGATCAGTCAGAATCTCTTTCGGGATTCCAACTCGGGAGATTATTTGAAACAATGCCTGCGCCACACTCTTAGCCGAGATATTGCGCAATGGCACTGCTTCGGGATACCGGGTTGCATAATCCACCAGAACTAATACAAATCGGTATCCCTGAGTGCTCCGTTCAAATGGTCCGATGAGGTCCATGCCCACTCTATCAAACGGGAACTCAATTAATGGTAGGGGCCGCAATGGGGCTTTTGGGATGGCTGGGGAATTTACCAGCTGACAATCCGGACAGGACGCACACCACCTACGTACGTCCGCCCAGATGCCCGGCCAATAAAATCGGGCCATTATCCGGTTCAGTGTTTTTTCATACCCTAAGTGGCCAGCCATGGGGTTGAAATGAGCCGCCTGGAAAATCATTTCCCGGCTGCTTTTTGGTACCAACAACTGGGTCGTCTCCTCACCTGTCTGAGTGTCACGACTCACTCGATACAATCTATCTTTAATAATTGCAAAATATGGGTGAGAGCGTGCAGCGTCAGGGCGCACCAGCTGACCATCAATACATATCACCTGGTCGAAGGCAAAGCGTAGGGTATCGTCTCGAGACTGAGCGAGTGGAAAATCTTCCATGGGTTGGAACACCGGCACCTGGGGAGTCTCCACTGGAGGCTCTCCCGGAGCCGCCCCCCCCCCCGTCAGTGTCGGACGACCCCGCGTCACCACTTTCCGCTGCACACACCTCACACTTCCCTACCAGTCGTGATCGTACCCCCATCAGTTTTTCCGCTATCAGTTTAAACCCCGCCCAATCTGTACCCAAAATCAGAGGGTGCGAGAGGTGGGAGCTAACCGCAGCCTCTATGATATGCTTTTTCCCTTTTATTCGAATTTCCACTGGTACTATTGGGTATTTGTGTCGATCCCCATGCACACACCTGATTACCACCCAACGTGCCGATCTCAGAGCCTCGGTTCGAACCAGGCTCTGGTGAATCATGGTCTGCATAGCCCCTGAATCCAACAGCGCCCGGTGTTCACTCCCTTGCACCCTTACCGGAATGCAGTACGCCCCGTCTGAATCGGGAGCGGAGGTGGGCGGTCCGACCACCCGGACCACCTGCCCCACCTCCATGAGCGGACAATTGCGGCGCAGGTGGCCCAGCCGTCCACACCGCCAACACTCCGGTCCAGGCGTTTGAGGCACTCCCTGTGGGTCGGACTGCACCGCCACTGAGCCTGGGGAGGGAAAAGAGGGCAGAGCGTTACGGGGGATGCTACTGGGGAAGGAGGGGTTTTGGGACCGATAACCAGGAAGGGGGGCGGAACGAGGGGCGAATTTCTTCCTGGGCGCCGGCTCCGGCTTCTGCTGCTGGGCGAAGGGGTTTTGCGCCAGGTGGTCCTCCGCCAGGGTGACGGCGGTATCCAGGTTGGTGGGTCTGTGGCACTGGACCCACCTCGCGGTCTCCGCCGGCAACCCCACTACGAATCTCTCCAGGACCACCTGCTCCACGACTCCAGTAGCGGATCGTATTTCCGGCCGGAGCCAGCGCCTCGCCGTGTCCGCCAGCCGCTGGGCGTAGGCGAATGGTCGGTCCTCGCCCGTCAGGTCCGACTCCCGGAATTGCTGACGGTGCTCCTCCGGGGTACGACCCGTCCGGTCGAGGACCGCCTTCTTCACGTTTCTATATTCCGCCCTCACGGCTGTCGGCAGGCTATGCGCCGCTCGTTGCGCCTCTCCCGACAGGAGGGGTAGGAGCCGCACGGTCCACTCCTCCATCGGCCACCGGGATGTTTCCGCCGCCAGCTCAAACGCCTCCAGGAATGCCTGCGCGTCATCCTCCGCCGTCATCTTGGGGATATTGAATTTTGGGGAGGCGACGCTCTGCCTTCCCGTGCCATTCCCGCCGGCTGATATCTGTATCAGGGCTTGTGTCTGGAGGCTAGACTGCTCACGCAGGGCCTGCATCTGCTCCGCATGAGCAGCTGCCTGTCGCTCCTGCATGGCAGCTAGTCCCTCCAGCACTCTGCCCAATGTTGTCGTCGGCACCGCCTGCTCCATCGGATCAATCTCCATTCTCCTTGGTTCTTCGCCGTTTATTTTCCCCCCCGTACGGGCCACCACTGTGGCGAAGTGCTCTGTAGTGCTCGGAGAAATGAAGACGCAAGTCCGGGGATTTCCGTGAAACCGTTTCCTTTATTTATCTTTTGGTCACACAGTTGCACAGCCTGCTCTCAGCTCTCAACAACTCCCTTTCTCTTCCGTTTCCGCTCCTTTTGAAGCTCCCAGGCTCACTGTTGAACAATCAAGGCAATTGGTTAATTGATAATAACAATCCTATAATCGATCGTCACCAATTGCCCGATTGCCGACAGCTGTGCCGGCTTCCTAAACCACCCGCGTTCACTCTCTCTCTTGCTAGCTGCGCCTAAAACCACGCCCCCCTACCACAGCTTGGTTTCCAAATCTTTCTCAAAGATAGAAACCAGAGATTTAAAACCATTGATAGGAACTAGAAAGTACAACACTATGAGCTAAAATAAGAAGAGAACTCCATGCAATTTGAATGATCATTTTCATTTAGGTGTCTTATCTACTATCTAGCTAGCTGAACAAATAAAAGATTTTATAGGAGACATCGGTATCAGTGAGAATAGCTGTCAAATGTATTTAATTGGCTACAATACTTCACATGGTTGAGTTTGTTTTACATAATCTTTCCCATGAGGAACGAAAACGTTATGTACTGTACGGACCTACCCCTCTGTAATGTAATCTAGCTAGCTAGCTGCATATGCAATCTGTTGATAGGAGTTTTGTGCAATGACTGTTTAAAAAACTTCCCATCGCAAGATTAGCGTGGGGTTAACTTTACAACCTAAATAAACTCAAAACTCAGTTGTTTTAATTTACCATTAATCTCTATAAGCACAATCGACCAAGTGTTAGCCAGCTAACGTTAGTGGAGCTAATTTTGTAATAGCGATCAATCGTCCAGGTGTTAACTGACTGTATTCAGCGTATTCATGAAGCATTGATTTTAACCACATTTCATATTCACAAATAATGCATCTATTAGCTAGGGATCACCTTAATCCTATGTAGATAAGTATCTAGATAAGTATCTAGATAGCAATTACTCACTGTGGGTTCAGTCCTTTCGAGTCTCGCCATCACAATGATTTTGCCGCTTTATGCAATAGTATGTGCCTGCAATACCGGAGCAGTGCAGGGACAGTCTCAGGGCCGGGACAGTGTCAGGACCCTAGTTTTTCATTTCACCTACCGAATTGCAGCGCAACCATGGCAGGACCGCAGTTCTTGCATGTCAATAATAAAGCTGTATAAAAAATTTGACCTCTGGCTCCAAAAAGAAAAACATAATTTTTGCATTAGATTAGAACTTTTGCAGGTTTGATTCCCAGGTAGGACACTGCCATTGTACCCTTGAGCAAGGTACTTAACCTGAATTTCATCAGTATATATCCAGCTGTATGAATGGATAAATGTAATAAGAACTTGTGTAAGTCGCTCTGGATAAGAGCGTCTGCTAAATGCCTGTAATGTAATGTAACATAGAACTCATTTTACCCCAAAATGCATTAATTTTACAAGGCAAATACAGTGGCTCACAGTACGAAAATGATGGGAATCATATGCTATGGCCTTTGCAGCCACTTGATCTCAACCCAATTTAACATTATTTTGGAAGAATGGTGTTGCTTCCCTCCAGTAGAGTTCCAGAGACTTGTAGAATATGCCAAGGCACAGATTTCTCACAGCCACCAATGGCGGTATCCAGAATAAAACGCAAACGTCTATTCTTTTAAGCTAGTACAGCTCCCGTGTGCGTTCATCTTTTTAAATAAGATGGAAGTGATTTCCAAGTTGAAAATATAATGAGAAGTAATATTTCACACAAGAAATTTGTCAATTGTTGAAATTTTTTAAAAAGCTCCCAGCATTGAGCATGCCAATTGCATGCTTTTTCAAGAATTGCAACACCTGTGGCATTGTGTCATGTGACAAAAACACATATTTGAGTGGTCTTTTATTGTCCCCAGCAAAAGTTTTGTCAGTGTAATTAATGGTCACACCCTGACTGGTGGTGGTTTATCTCATTGAAGGAAAATGTTTAGTAGTGTGAATGTAAACAAATTTGTGCACAAAATTTAAAATAAATAACTTTTATTTGCACAGGGTACATGCCAATTTTGAGAGGCTCCAGCGCTGTACATTCCGCCTGTTGGGCCTGGTTTCCTGTTCTGAGAGAGAGAGAGAGAGCGAGAGATGCAATAATACAATAGAAAACAAAATAGAAATAACATGTTATTGACATTTGACTTTTCCTGAGCCTTCCATATTCAAACCACAGATTGTGAAGTCGGTAACAGCACTACCTACCAATTGAATGGTCTCCCTTCTGTCCTCAATTGGCGGTATATCCCTCGGTATAAATTCCTCCACTTCACTGAAATAGTAAAGACGGACAACATAATCACTGCTAGGTTAACATAAATATTGGTAACACTTAAAATAAAATAAAATAAAAAAGGGTACATTCATTAACATTGCTTTTTACAGTTATAAGCATTAAATAACAGTTAACTCATATTTAGCTAACATTTGCTAATGGTCTACTTCTTTATTAAGGTATTAAGTAATATTCGTAAATAGTTGATAGATTTTATGGCATTGTGTAAATAAAATTACATTCTCTACTCTTACCTGTTACCTTACCTCTTACCTAATTGGTCAAATTGAACACTTAGAGTTAATTTCACTGACACAAATTCAGCCTAATACTGGCCCAAAAGACATTTTGAATATTCTGTCCTGGATTGAGTTTAATCTGTGTCTGTGAAATCACTTCATATATACAGCACATGACAGAATCTAACACGTGTAAGTAGTGTAAGCCTATAGATGCAGAATACATAATAACTGACTATTAAAAATACCCAACATTACAAAACAATGTCCAAGTGAAGAGACTGACTGATAACACATACAGTGGGGGTAAACAGGCAGTCAGCACAGTTTAGCTAATTATTACGCTACGGTTTCATTAAACAAATAAACAAATGAGGCTAACGTCAACGTTAGTTCGTTTTGCAGCAAGCTATCGGTAAACTAACGTTATAACAATGATTGTTTGTAGTGCCTTTTAAATATGCTTAGATTATCTTGGAATCGAACATTAGCGTTAGCCAACACTATCATAAGCTAACATTAAATTCTATTTAGCTAAACGTTAGATAGGCTACGTTAGCTGGCAATATCTATTTATGTAACGTTAGCTAGCTAACATTACATGCCCAACCTAATGCTAAAGTTATATCCATAGCCATACACTCTGCCTAACTCTCGAAACCGTGTCAAATTCTCGCTAAAGGTCACGTTACATACATAACGCTAGTAAGCTACTCACACTTTGACTAGCTAGCTAACATTAACTTTGCTGTCGTATTCAAGACACCAGAATTGTTTTTAACATTAAACAAATAAAACTTGATTCACATTCAGTTTTGTACTCACGTTCAGATTGTCGTCCATCTTTTTGTTTCTCTTGTGCATGCGCAGGACTGTAGGGTCCTCAGACGGTCCCGGTCCTGAGACTGTCCCGGCCCTGAGACTGCACCGCTCCGGTATTGCAGGCACACCCTTCTCGCTTTATGACGATCTCAGGTCGGGCGCATCCACTTCTTAAAGATAATGTGCAATTTTGGCCACTTGTTCTAAAAGTGGCGCTGATGAGCCGAACACACACACCACCGTGTTATGTAGCACCAAAGAAGAAGAAGTTTAGTTTACGAATCGCAAGTTTTAAAAAAAAAAAAATTTAATTTAAATTTTGTTTCTGATTTTTTCCCATTTTTCTCCCAATTTAGTAGCCAATTGAACCCCTATTCTAATTCAATTCCCCCCGTGTAGCAACCGCTAGAGAATCACTGCTGCACAACCTCCGTCACCCGGCAGTAGAGCAAAGGTAGCCACGCTACCAGAGCACGACTCCTTCCGAGCCTGACCGTGATTCCAACCCGTCCGTGGCTGCTATATGCGCAGCGATTCTCTCCGAGCCCCTCCCCCCACCTGGAAGCAGCCGCCAATTGCTGCTCCCACAGGGCGCCGGCCATGCTCGGAAAATGGCAGGTCCGGGGCGCGAACCCCGATCCTCGGAGTACAACTGCAGTTGTACTACCGCAGCAGCCACGAATCGCAAGTTAAGCGAGCGTGAATCGACACGGTGAAAAACAGCAGAATATTTGTCTCAAAATTCAGTCCGTAAATCCAAGCACATCAAGCGTGTCCTTCGATCGGAAAAAGTAGATTCGCCAGTTCGCAAACCAAGCTTTTGATTTGTACATGTGAACATTGGAAACATATCTGTAAATGTTCTTTGCATTTGTGAATATAATTTTTGCATTCATCCAAATGATGATTTACGAAACACAAGTTGAGAGGTGTTTGTGTGTGGATGGAAAACACATACTTTGGATTATTTTTACGAAACACAAATTGAGAGGTGTGTGTGTGTGTGTGTGTGTGTGTGGATGGTAAATACAATTGTGGATTATATCTACGAACACAAATTGAGAGGTGTGTGTGTGTGTGGATGGTAAATACAATTGTGGATTATACTTTTGTTCTTGTTTATTTTTGATAGAAATCTACCTCCATAGGGTTCATTCCAATCGCTTATATTATCCTCATCTAATTTTATCCTAGTAACTAATACAAGGACTGGCTTATCTTAAAGCTGACAACTTCACTTTTTAAATTACCTTTTGTTGTTGAAAGCAGGGCTAAGCACTATGATATTATTATCACGATTTGTGGTTTTAGCCTCTTTTAACGAGACCAAACATGAATACGTTAGGCGGTAATTCAGCTCAGCTATTGCATACCTCTATAAGATGGAAATTTACTCCTGCTTTTAGCAATGGAATCCTATAATGTATGGAATCCTAAAGGCGACAAAAGCCACTAATAGGTTATCTATATTGCAAAAAATAAAAAAGCTTTTAGTCATTTCCTTAACCTCCAATCAGTCGATAAAATACATTTTAAAAGTATTTATTTTACTCTCCCATTTATCATTTACTGCCTCTTTTTATTTTTCAACTCTTTACTCTTTTTTATTTTCACAGTCCTAGCATGCGTTTAATCATTTATCTCTTTCCTCACATTTACTATTAGCCTCATCTCTTATATGATGAGAAGGGCGTGTCTAAACCCCGGCTGCTTCATTCCTGAAAATAAATTTCCCCATTCATTTTGTGCTATTAACTAGTGTAGTATAATAAATCGAACAATCCTTTCACCGCCCTGTCGGGAGGGGTCAGGACCATTCCACTACACTTAATTCAAACTTTCTTCCAAATAGACACTACATTCCAGAGTCTGGTATAAGGTAATTTATTGTAAAAAAGATTTGCATGAATATACATACCCAGGCTGATCGGCTAAGCATACATATGTTAAAAATACTCTCAATCACACGGTCCAGTCTAAGTCCGTCAATTTCATGCTCACCCACAAGACGTAAAACAGGTCCGTTAATGACAGAAGCAAAACATAACAACAGCACCATGAAG
>CM040395.1:39584338-39668338 GCA_022702515.1 Ilyophis sp. 1 JC-2022
AATAATTTAAATAAAAGAATATGTTACGTTTTAAAGAATTAAAACGAAAATACAAAAAAGAACTTAGAAAGATCACGGCGTTGCGGTGTTCCGTGGATACAAAATCTCCGCTAGAAGAGAGACAAGTTCTCAGCACGACGGTAGCTAGAAGCCACTGTGTATGAACATATGCTTCAGAGCAAGGTTTGTGTGTATCAAACAGGTATACGCCCCCAACATAAGAACTTCCTGTTATGCGGAATTTGACGGACGTTTACATGGTCCAATGATAGCTTGTAAAGTTTGTGTCATGAATCGCTTGAGTGCTTTTAACAGCTGTGAGTCGGAACTGGTTTTGGTGTTGATGTCTGAGTGACGCCAAACAGCTGGAACATAACCGCGGGGAGTCAAAGCCATTTTGAATATTGCATAGTGTATGACATTTTTTTTTAAAAGCCTAGAAATAAGTACAGTATACAAAGAACACAAAATAGCATTGAAAGAAAAACGGCAACGTGCTTTTTTTCCAAAACAAAGTAGCTAAAAGTACAAGGCCTATTAAAACTAATTACACAGAGGCATTTTATAATTATTTTATTTTTATAACTTTAAATTATTTTTTCTGTAGGTTTAATAGACATGTTTGGTATCGAATGGCTTGTAAAAAGATGGGCTATTCAATTTAAACAGATTTTCTCTATTGTATGTAGCATATAATATGTAAACATAGTTGCTATTAAAAAGGGTCTTCAATTGTCGGAAAAGCCACGTATGCGTAGAATTGCCGGAGACGCTTGAGCGACTTGGGACAGGTGTCGGCATAGCCATAGGCTTTGCGGGGTGTAGCTATAAATCTTAAAACTTTTTGCATAGTCTATGCCTGTAGTCGAAACAGACATCAACGCTGGCATCTAATCAACCTACTAAGAAGCTTGTCTACCTCGGTCTACCAACATGCAACTCTCCAGAAGTTATGCCGAAGAATTTTTTTTTAAATTTATTTATTTTTTACACAGGCCTAGCTGAACTACAGAAAGCTGTCAGAGCAAAGCAGGTTAAGGGAATTTAACGTTTCCAATCATCCAGGTGTCGGTATCACGAAGCCTTTTGATTTCATAGGTCTGGTAAGGGACTGTTAATTAACTGCTTCGTAATAATGCCATTGATATCCAGTCATTCTGTGAGAGATGTTGTCGGTCTAAGTTGGCTAAACCTCTCGTGCAGACTATTCCTCTAGGGTAAAAACCAGAACGGTGTTTTTGCTTATTAATATTATGACGTTAGTTTAGGTTTAAATTAATAATAATAAAAATATAATAGCCTAATACCTTCCATTTATACAGCGCCGAGGAGGAGGAAGCGCGCGTCTACATCAATTGGAGACACATAGGCTACAGCATGCAATAATGGGGTGTTCATTTTGTTAATGAAGGGCAATACTAATTAATAGGATAGTGGAGGGCGATGGAAGGGTCGGTGAGGGATAGCCTAGTTTGGGGTGTACAATTGTTGTGCAATTCCTATTATTAAAGGGTCTGGGGAATAGTGTGATTACGTGCCCAATCTAGCCTAGCCCACGCCACACTCCAGCACAGTAGGGGACGGTAATACCCCTTGAACGTAGTATAGGTTACGAAGACCCAATAAACAAACACGAAGAAGAAGAAGAAGGCCTAGCTTTTGGGCTAAATAATTGTAGGCGACGCCGTGTAAAGTACGGCTAGCTAGCTGACTGTACAACTTTCTTCAAATAGCCTACTCAAATTTAATGTTGGCATTCTAAAACTTGTTTGTTGTTGTAACTTTAAAAAAATAATAAAAATTAGACGCAACATCGTGTAGGCTATTAAAATCACAAGGATATAATCTACTGGTTGGTCATGGAGAGGTTTGTGTAAAATATTTCGATTTTATTTGTTCTAAAACTTTAATTTGGAAAACCGTTTGCTACCTTGGTAGGCTATTAACTAGCCTACACGGCCACTCAGAAAGTGGCTTATCGCATAAAGTTATGTTGGCTAATTTATGGCTATGAACGTTTTCAGTATTCCAGGGTCCTGTATAACGAAGCAGGCTAAATGGGTTAGTTGGATAACTGTGCCAAAACGTTGTTTTTTATTAAAACACATTGGAAATCAATTACGGGGGCATAAAGAGTGTACGACTTTCTTTGTTTATTTATGCGTCTTCTCCAGTTTGTCTGCAACTCGCAAAAGTTTTTTGGGTGTGCGGGGCGTCATGCCAACAAAAACAACAGTGTAGGTAAAACCAAAGGCTTTAGATACAAGATACGATTTTCCCGTTTAAAAAAAAAAAAAAGTGTTTATTTATTTTGTCCGTACAAGCAAAAATGTTAGATTTAAGACGCGATAAGCAACTGGCGCCTTTCCACATTGGATTTTTTCAGTATACAAAGTGAAATTATCAGGCATGCGCACTCAGTAGTGTTTTCAGTTATCATGGCAACTAAAGTTACATAACGTAGACTATGTTTAGAGTGCAGCTAGTAGGATTTAAAGTTGGATTTCGTTGCATAGTCAAAATCATAACGGGTTTTGATGATTATGGCTTACAGCTAATGAAAACCAAAATTCAGTGTCTCAGAAAATTTGAATATTGTGAAAAAGTTAAATATTGGAAACTCATGGTGTCACACTCTAATCAGCTAATGAACTCAAAACACCTGCAAAGGTTTCCTGAGCCTTTAAATGGTCTCTCAGTCTGGTTCAGTAGGCTACACAATCATGGGGAAGACTGCTGACTTGACAGATGTCCAGAAGACAGTCATTGACACCCTAAGCCACAAATGGTCATTGCTAAAGAAGCTGGTTGTTCACAGAGTGCTGTATCCAAGCATATTCATAGAAAGTTGAGCGGAAGGAAAAAGTGTGGTAGGAAAAGGTGCACAAGCAACACGGATAACCGCAGCCTTGAGAGGATTGTCAAGCAAAATCCATTCAAGAATTTGGGGGAGCTTCACAAGGAGTGGACTGAGGCTGGAGTCAGTGCATCAAGAGCCACCACACACAGACAAATCCAGGACATGGGCTACAAATGTCGCATTCCTTGTGTCAAGCTACTCCTGAACCAGAGACAACGTCAGAAGCGTCTTACCTGGGCTAAGGAGAAAAATAACTGGACTGTTGCTCAGTGGTCCAAAGTCCTCTTTTCAGATGAAAGTAAATTTTGCATTTAATTTGGAAATCAAGGTCCCAGAGTCTGGAGGAAGAGTGGAGAGGCACAGAATCCACGTTGCTTGAAGTCCAATGTGAAGTTTCCACAGTCAGTGATGATTTTGGGTGCCATGTCATCTGCTGGTGTTGGTCCACTGTGTTTTCTGAAGTCCACAGTCAACGCAGCCATCTACCAGGAAATTTTAGAGCACTTCATGCTTCCTTCTGCTGACAAGCTTTATGGAGATGCTGATTTCATTTTCCATTTTCAAAAGCTGGTTCAATGACCATGGTATTACTGTGCTTGATTGGCCAGCAAACTCGCCTGACCTGAACCCCATAGAGAATCTATGGGGTATTGTCAAGAGGAAGATGAGAGACACCAGACCCAACAATGCAGACGACCTGAAGGCCGCTATCAAAGCAACCTGGGCTTCCATTACACCTCAGCAGTGCCACAGGCTGATCGCCTCCATGCCACGCCGCATTGATGCAGTAATTCATGCAAAAGGAGCCCCAACCAAGTATTGAGTGCATAGAAATGAACATACTTTTCAGAAGGCTGACATTTCTGTTTAAAATATCCTTTTTTATTGATCTTATGTAATATTCTAATTTTCTGAGACACTGAATCATCAAAATTACAAGAAATAAAGGCTTTAAATATTTCACTCTGTGTAATGAATCTATATAATATATGAGTTTCACTTTCTGACATGAGTGACAAAAAATATTCTACATTTTTGAGCTGCACCTGTATATGCAGGAAACAAGGACAAAGTACCTGGATGCTACAGAGCCACTGCAGCAAAGGATGGACAAGCGTCAACCGCTAAGAGTCCCATCAGACATCACAGTGGACAGGAGAAGTGAATTACAGTCACCCAAACCAGGAAGCTCCACCAGCAGAGGCAGGGTCGATACGACTGCTAACATTAATCTAACAGGAATTGAACTGTATGCATTAGAGACTGGCTAATGCCTTATAAAGCTGTAGTCTACTTTGTTGGCATAATATCTTTTTGGCATAATATTTGACACGGTCTGATGTCAGTGATGTTCTTGTGGCTCCCAGCTGACTGCTGTTTACCCAGATGGCTTGGATGAAAACTTGTCTGATGAACTTGTACTCTGTTTAGAGGACTGCATTTTCATGACACAATGAGTGTGTTTGCTGGGAAAATTCCAGGAAGAGCTTTGTTGCCAATGGTAAGAAGGAGTTGTTATTATTTCAAGCTGCCTACTTTGGTAAACAATGACTCATAGCATACGTATTGGAAAATTTTGTTTAATTGTAGCAGGAAAAGGTTTAATATTAGCCTGACAAAATGTCTTAATTTGCCCTGGGAGAAAAAGTAGTTGCTTGCAGAAGTTTATATGGCTTTCTTGGGAAAGGGCACATTGTAATCTGATTTGATATACCCAATCAGATTGCATGGTGCATATTCAGATAATGGACACAGTGACAACAGAATCTAGTCACATACAGTAAAGCAGAAAAGAGATATATGGCATCGAAGCATGTGATATTTATTCCATTCTGAAATCAATGAAACAAACTTGTGTGAAAACATCCTATATAGGTAACCCCATTTGAAAAAAGTATACTAAGGTGTATTTCATGAGCACATAGTTCTAGACACATCCCACATGCACTGTCTTGCTGCACCGATAAGGAGTGGCTTTCCCGGCCAATGGGTGGGTTCGATTTACTGAACCGTTGTGCCGTTACACATTGGTGACGTTCCCTGGCTAAGCTTTTTTGTTTATTTAGATCGAATAGGAACCGGCGCAAACAGGACTTAAGCCATACCATGCCAATTTTAACAATAAAAAAATTAAATAACAGCATAATCTAAACATTATAATGTGATTATGGTGAGAAATGTATCAATTCAAACACATTTCATTTTAAAAACCAGTTGCTTGAATTTAGCCTGCTTTTTTAATCTGCTTTTGACAATTGGTATCTTTGATGGATCAGCAACAGGAGCTTTAATACCAACAAGGTTCTGAATTAAATATTGGTCTTGACTCATGCAGGTGGTATTTACTTTTTGTTTATCTCCTGTGCTCTCCCATATAGAGAGTGAGAGACTTTTTTTCCCTTTCTGCTTTTTGTTTGTTATTGATACCTCTGTGTTATTTGTTTCCTTGTATCTTAAGCGAGAGGTATTCTCGTTTCACTTGGATCTCGAGTTGACCCTGTTATTTGGGTCGTTTGTTTTGGCTTTAGCCTGCAGTGTTTTCCATTCTCCATTTTTGTTTATATATATATATTTCCCTCTCCCAGTGCGGAACTTTCCGCTTTATTGGTGTACACTACGGTGCACACTTTTAGATTCCTTAGCTGTCGCGCTTGGTTCTCCGAACCTCACACTCCACCTTCCAGAACTTTACACAGAGTCAGAATCGGAGGTGCTGCTGTGAAATACATTAAAAGCTTTTAAGAAATTTGCCATTGTCGGTTACTGTCGCGGTCTTTCGCATGCAATCCATATGCAGAGTGGATCTTCTCTATTTCTGCAGCTATTGCATCGTATGTGTGGTGCCCCTTAAAGCGTCTGCAGGTGATTGCGGCTTTTTTGTGTTGTAATGTGGAATCGATCAAATTTACTGTAATTCCTAAAAAACTCTTGTTATGGGCCGACCATATGTCAGCAGTAGTGGATACAAATTCTACCCCCTCAAAAGTAATTTTAAGCTCCCGCTCCATCTTGGCATAGGCTTCATCAAGATACTTGGAGAAAGTGCGGGACAGTGGTATCTTGCTAATAAGCTTTCTGAACGCGAGTGATTCCGCCGTTGAAATTGGCTGCATGTCCTCTACAATATAACACGCTACCAGGTTTTGCAGTTGCTGTGGCATTACAACACTGCTTCGAGAATTTAAGTCTAATTTTACTTGCTTTGCTGTTGAACTCTCCTCGCTGCTGGCCTCAGCACTCCTTTTGCCTGTGGACACATCAGTTTCCTTTGAGGCTGGTGGTTTCGCCACAAGGCTAGTTGCCTTGTAACCACTGTCGAGATGTTTCTTCAAATTGGAGGTTGTGTTCCTAGCACATGACAGCAATGAAGGCATAACTTGACTTTTATGTTTTTCTCCTCAGTCTGAACCAGTTCAAAACAATGCGGGTACCTCCATGTACTAAATTTCAAACGACCTGTGATGGGCTGTGCATCCATTTTCTCCGTGTCAGCCATTTTTCTGAATGGGAGAGAAAAGATCAGCGCGCGTTCTTTAGGGCATGATGGGAAGCGTGAGTATTTATGTTAAATGTAGAACGTTATATAACTAATATTATGTTAAGATTTTTTCTATAATCACTCGTAAAATAGATTTTATCACATTCCCCCCCCAGACCGTAAGGAATGTGTTTGCACCATACTTGAGCACAGCGTGTGTGGGTCCTAGACCGGTGTGAGTGGGGAACTGAGTGGGTGTGTCCTTCTCTCCCCTGCCTAGAGTCGGTGTCCCTCGCGAGACCAGCGAGTGTGACGAGGGCAATGGTTAGCAGCAGAGGGACTGTGACCCGAGGCCCGCCAGAGTGGAGGACAGGCAGATACCCTGTTGGCGACCATATCCCGGTGGCAAAGCTGTCCCATTGTGTGTTGTGTGTGCGTGTGTAGGGTTATTTTTGCCGGATGGCTGGTATTTTTCTTTCTTTTATTTTGTGGTAGCCCTCCCAGTGGTAAGGTGTGGGCAGGACTCCACTAGTTTTTGATTTCTTTGTGTTTAATATCGTTTGTCTGTGGCGTGGAGTGTAAGTGAGTTTGGTTATTGCGTATATGTGTGTATGCCGCCGTGTCAGACGGTGTGGGCTCTCCCTCGAGGGTGTGGTGGTCACGAGTGTGTGTGTGCCCACGCCAGTAGCCTAAATATATTTTTTGCACAGCTTTGTACGAGTGTTGTGAGTGCCAAGTGTGTACTGTGTGTGGGACAGGCACGCTTACCTGCGCAGGGGGGTCCGGTTTCGTTGCTGATCCTTCAATAGTTTCTTTGGATTTTGTGCAAGGGTTACCATAATATTTTCAAAGATTTTTCTCATGCCCCAGAGATGTAAAAACTATCAATTATAACAATGCCCTACTGGAATTTTTGATTATTGTAAATGCTGGTGAATATGTAATGTTCAGAACTGCTCGTGACATTGTAACTTCTGACAGGACACCAGTAAAGTCAATATTTCAACAAATATATAGGTGAAACAAAATCAGTGTCAAAATAACTTATTCCAATTCAACTACTACTTATTCTAGCAGTCATGCCCACCCCTACAGTAAATGGCCACCACAAATTACTGTACAAACACAGTTTGTGCAACAATTGAGAATGGAATAAACCAATTCAAATATGAATCATGTCCAGGGATGCAAACTCCCCCTTACATAATGCAGAGAGGGGTCTTATGGATGACCCAAGACCCCAGAGATGATTTGGCAAGTGCTATCTGGCTACATTCTCATGCAAAGTGATTGTGAATAAAATGTAGCATGAGCTCAGCAGGCTGGGACTATGACTGGGTCAGCTGCAAAAGTCAGGATAGGAGATTCTGTATTAGGTGACTTTATTTTGAATCTATGTGAATATATTGGATGACAAAAATAGTTTATTAACCCACAATTGAAAGTGCTATGCACATACTTCTGAATCCATGTTAAAATTTTAAAAATGTTTTACATCTAACTTTGAATATTTACAGTGAGCACCATAATTCATTGAACAGTTGTACTGTAGCACTTTGAGTTTGAAAGGATACAATGAAGTGCAGACTGTCAGCTTTAATTTGAGGGTATTTTCATCCATATCGGATGAACCGTTTATAAATTATAGAACCTTTTGTACATAGTCCAAAAGCAATATCTTCATTTCTATGCATTGCACATGCATTTATGTAACTTAACATGATTGTGTAAACCTAATGAAAGTTCATTACATAAACAAATTACCTTGGGTAGTTTCTGATCTGATTGGTTTCCTGTCCAGATAAATGTGAAAATTGAGGTTTATTTCTCAAGCAGATTGGATATTATCATTATAATTATAAGTACAATTTACATTAATGTTAAGTGTTCTTAAAATTACTTTTTAACGACAATTGAATTTAACAACTTTCAAAACCTAATATTAAAAAAAAAAATGGAATTTAAGAATTTTTATGGACCCACAGACTCATAATGACCTTTAACCTTTACAGTGTTAAATGGAGAATGCTATGGAGGGACAAAGTAAGTCACAAAAACTCACCAAATAATTCACTGCATTTATTTCAGTAACAATGGTTACTTTGGTACATGTACAAGGAAATTATGAATGCTAAAACTGAGTTATGAGTTACATGACATGACAGGACAGAACATCACTGTGCTTCTGCGGGAAGCATAAAATGTGTGCAAACATTCAGACACCTCTTAAAAGCCACCTTGAAAAGACATTAGCTACAAAGCTCCCAATCCCTCTACAGTGCACTGTTAGCGTCACTGAGGGGGGAAATGATTGGTCGATGTTTGGACCACCGAGCATATCATTCAGCAGGATCAGGAATATTATACCAAATCATTTTAATGTGATAAAAGATGTAGCCTAAATTACAACGCACATATAACTTGGAAGATCAGTAATGACTGAGAAGCCAGATTTAATATGTGGATTTTAGCTCCATCTCATCCCATCATCACTGTATTTAAAAGATGAAACGATGTGAAACATCTTAAATACAACACCATTACAAGCTTGCTGTATGTGGGCTACTCAAACAGAGTTAGTGTCTCACATTTTAGCATGGTTCAAAGCCAGAAGGGTCCCATCAACACCAATATTTAATCCAATATGTACTGTTTAATTTGAACAAGCAAAAACAGAGCCATCTAGTATAACAAACACAGACACAAACAAAAGTGCTCTTATACTGAGAGTAAACCCTTGTGTCGAGTGTGTATTATTCCCATCTAGAACACAAGCTCAACTCCCCTTGAATAGTATTTTTTTTTTTTTATAATTCCCAGAGCGAAGTGTTCAAAATTAATACTTGAAAATGATGTTGAAAGACAACGAGGGCGACTGACAAACCATGCCAGTCTTGCAGTGCCACCACAGTTAATCACTTCAGCACGCAGTCTGTCAGAACATGATGGAAAAAAATGTGAACGACTATATAAAAATACCATGGCTGTAATGTGAAACTTATGGTACAGAAAATTAGTCGGGGCTAAAATACATTTTTGGGTTTTATAATAGGCCTAGGCCTATATATTATTATTACTTCTTTAATTTCTGGTTAGCAGCTTGTTTGTTACCATCAATCCGCATTCAGCCCTTAAATCGATCCATTTCACACTGGGCAAGCAAATCATGTTTTTGGCGTTTGTTTTTTGTAGCCTACTGTAAATTACTCTCAAACTAAAAATACTAACAAACTAACAAAATAGCTCTTTTGAGCCCTTGCCCTAACCCCAGTATCCCTACAGACACATGGTGCGCCCAGTGCGTTCACTTAGACGTTTCCATGTAAAATACACACTTGCGTGACTTTGAGTCTTTGTAAGAGACTATGTACAGGGTAACACCACTGAAAATCAACATCAGGCTCACTCTGCATCAAAAATGCATTGCTAGAGGAGGCTTAACTAAGAAATTAAAATGTTGACAATGATGACACTGACCAGTAAGTAATCAAAATGTAAAACAAAGGACTGCAAACGTGAATGTAAGGCTTGAGGATAGACATTCAAGCCCGAAGCTCGTTTTTTAGTATCTGGATCTTGTTTGAAAGCCTGTGTACATCATGTACATTTTTTTTCTTTTGAAGAAACTCAAAAGTTTAAACAGTACATGATGCCAAACAGCAGAGCACAGGCATCGGCAACATCCTTAACCCTCCTGTTATGTTAATTTATCAGGAACAGCAAAAATGTTCCTGGGTCAATGTGACCGGTACATGTTTAAGCATCCAAAAGTTGTCCGAAACCAAAAATCCAAATAAACATTGTTTGTACCTCATTACTAACAATGCAATCAATATTTAGTGCAATGGTGTTACTCACCTCTCACAGATCATGGTTCCATTAGGATAATTAACTTGTTTTTCATAAAAAATACATGTTCAAACACTTTTTTCTGTACCTTGGAAAAACCTAGATATTTTTTTCTGTAACATTTAATTTTTTAAAATTTGTTTTACTTTTTTTTTCTCTTTTTTTTCACAGGGTGATAGAGATGAGACACCTCTTCTGTTCAGGGTCAAATTGACCCGTTCACTTAAAATCAAGCCAAATGAGTCAAGGATTTTTATTGAAAGTAAACTTTATTTATGCAATGTTTAGAATTTTTAGAACCAGAAATGAACAAGAGATGAGCAATATGAACGAGGCGTGTGTGTATCTGTGTCTACACAGCACACGAGTGACATGTCGTCATTTTGTGCAAATTAATTTGTACTTGTCTTGACGTCATCAGATAGCTTGCAGACCTGGCACCTCTTCCTCTTTCCCCCAGCAGCAACCTAGAAAGATGAGGATGATGATTACTTTACTATGTCATTTTGCTGATCCCGATCCCGACACGCACGCACGCACACACACGCACGCACGCACACGCGCACACACTTACCTCAGGCACTGGTGTATTAGGTGCAGCCCTCTCCTGGATCTCCCTCACTGTGGCTGCAGCGGCTGGCATCATTAGCATGTGCTGCCTCTGTTGTATATGCGGTACCACAAATGTCTTCCCCAGCTCCTCGAGGAAGATGCACACAGCTTTGGCACGTTCCACTCAGAAAAAAATCTCCGACCAGATGACAAACACATTGTAGGCCGATACATCAGTTATGTTATGTTATCATTCCCTTGGTACTGTAAGACCCCGTTACTTTGTCCAAGTTGTCTACCCCCCCTTTGGTGGCATTGTAATCTAGGATCATGCTTGGTTTCTGGTCCTCTCTGCTGCTGATTTTGGCATTTTTATGGAGAGTGCTCATGAGCACAACATTGTTTCCCTTTTTGGGGCAGTAAGACACTAGGGCTGTGGAGTCTGTGGAGATGAACTTGGACGATTGAGGGGCCCTAGCCTTGATCACCAACAGTTCGACAGGGAGCTCAGTTCTGTTTTTTCAGACAGTTCTGACCATTGTGAGTTTTCTCTTTAGAAGCTCCTGACCCAGGTTGTGGGATGTGAAAAAATTGTCACGTTATGTTGTGACCCCTGAGACCCTGTGCCATGTCGAGCACGACCCTCATGCCCTGATTCTTCTCTGGGGCTCCTCCAACCGGCTTTCCGGTGTAAATCTGCATGTTCAATGCATAGCTGGAGTTTGCATCACATGCTGCCCAGATTTTTATGCCATATTTTGCCGGTTTGGAAGGCATGTATTGCCTAAATGGGCAGCGACCTCTGAATGCCACCAGCCTTTCATCCACTGTGACATTAGGACCTGGGTTATAGAGTAGTGGAAGCCGCTCTACCCACTTGTCCCACACTGTCCTAATAGCTGCCAGCTTGTCTCTCTCCCGTCTGCCAGCTCTTGTCTCCCGATTATCAAATCGGATTACTCTGGAGAAAATGTGAAAAGTCTCCAGAGACATGTTGGCTCGAAATATGGCCCTGCCTGTCTGCATCTGACAGGCTGGCTGTCGATACATCCTTCGGCTTATAGAACCCAGCCAGACCGAGGAGCCCCAAATATGCATGTAAATGTGTTTCGTCCAGCTCTTTCGACTTCTTCCCAAAAACACGCCTCCCTTCTAGATTAGTAATTTCTAGAATGATTTTCTGTATTGAATTGGGAATGACCAGGTCAAAAGCTGACTTGATTTATGTGACACGAGTCACTGCCATCCTGGTGGGCCCTGGCACTGTTTTTATTATGTTTTCTGCAGACAGTGTTGCCTGACGTATATTGGGGGACAAGGACCACTGTATTTCACCATTTTTTGACATGAACGTCTTGCTCGGAGGAATAGCAATTTCGTCATCTGATGGTTCATAATCAGAATCGTCATAATCAAAATTGACCTCAAGATGGTCTTCATCTTCAGACACAGCCTCCTCTATTTCACTGCCGTGATCAAGGATGTGTTCCAGAGCCTCCAGGGCTGTCATCCCTTTGCTTGTGTTGCTCATTTTGTCAAGCTCTGACAGTGAATATACTGTATGTAGCTGCAGAGTGTAATGTTGGTAGGACTCCCATGCAGAGACCCTTTTGTATGTTTCCCCCCGCTGAGTGTAGGCGGAGTTTTCCCGCGGGAAAATAAAAGGTTCCCGTCAAAGTCAAAATAGTATCTGTACTTTCTCGCAATTTACAGGTGAGGTAGGGAGAAAGAGGGGATGGGGGAATTTGGGTTCCATGTTTCCCATATGAAAATGTGTGTGTGTGTGATTGGGGTGAAATATGGTAGGAGGGAGTAGGAAATACCTTATGTCTCACATTTGCAAAGAAAGAAATGGTCTAAATTTGACACTTCTGACCTCTTTTAGCCTCCACTTTCACTGCCGGGTCAAATGGACCTGAACAGTATCTCTGATATAAACATGCAGGGGGGGGGGGGTTGCAAATACATGAAATTAAGTGCTGGTTACACTAATTAAGGCCAGCAGAAGAAGTTTCATACTGAAAAAATACTTTGAAATATTTCCTAGATTTTCAAACTCTGAAAAGGGTCAATTTGACCCGCAACATAACAGGAGGGTTAAGGTCCTGCACACCCTCAACCACGAGGTTCATGTGTCACAGAATAGTCACAGTTTACATCCTAAAACAAATTTCATTGTATACGTCACATGTTGCACAGGTTTTTACATAAGCTTAAAAAATGTTTCCCAAAAGGATCTTAAGAGTTAAGATCACTAAGATATAAAAAAATTTTCTTTAGTTTTAAATCTGATTAAAATCAACTGACATTACATTTTTTTTAAAAGGTGAGAGAGGGACAAACCGACAAAAAACGAATGACCAAGCAAACTCTCCCTTCCTTCCTTCACCAAACATAAGCAACATCTATGTCCCATAATCCATGTGCAATTGATCACACAGCAGCACATCAAATCCTGACTGAAGCTTGTCAGGGACCATTTGAAACACTGGAATAACTTTCGAAAGTCTGTCCTTTGGTCTGATGAGACAAAACTGGAGCTTATTCGGGCACATGGACGTTGCTTTTCTTTGGTGAAGGAAGGGAGAGGCCTTCAATCCTAAAACCAGTTAAACACAGTGATGGGAGTATAATGCTGTGGGGCTGTGTTGCTGCTTCAGACACAGGGAACCTTGCTCAGGTACATGAGATCATAAAGAAATTGGACCACTTACCATGCACTCATTTATGAGCTTCCCAGGGTCTTCATTAAGACACACAGCAAGTGCTTTTAGGTGGCAGGCTCTCCTAGTCGTGTCATTCTATAAAACAGGAAAGAAAACATGACCAAACACTTACAATGCAGTAAAAAAAGCCCCACACACACTACATTTTGTTGTCTCAGATTGTAAATTTGAAATAGATTAAATTAATTATCAGTGTGAAAAAGTAGGTTTTGTTAAAAATATTTTTGTACATGCTGGTGTTCATGATGGCGTCTATCTTAACAGGTGGTCCAGAACCTGCAGAATCTTCAATATTTAAAAGAAACCGCCATATTTCTAAATTTGCACGGCGTCCATTTCAAACTGAATTTAACCTTTTACTCTCCATTAGAAATACATGATACTGCAGGTAGTGGAACAGACGGTATACAAATTTTGACATATGGCAGAATAATGCCTCCCCCCATCCCACGGGATTATAGTATGGGCATATACACTGCTCAAAGAAATTAAGGGAACACTTAATCACAGTATAACACCAAGTCAATTAAACTTCTGGGATATCGATCTGTCTAGTTAGGAAGCGTAAACAATTGTGAATCAATTTCACCTGCTGTGGTGCAAATGAAAGTGACAACAGATGGACAGGAGAGGCAACAGCAAGACAACCCCCAAAAAGTAAATGGTTTTGCAGGTGGTGGCCACAGACCATTTCTCTCTCCTTATCCTTCCCGACTGATTTTTCTCTAGTTTTGCATTTTGCTAGTGCCCTTGTCACTATTGGTAGCATGAGGCGGTACCTGCAGCCCATTCAGCTTGCACAGGTAGTCCAGCTCCTCCAGGATGGCACATCCATACGTGCCGTCGCAAGAACGTTTGCTGTCTCCCTGCACAGTGTCACGAGCGTGGAGAAGATACCGGGAGACGGGCCATTACACGAGGAGAGCTGGACAGGGCCGTAGAAGGGCAACAACCCAGCGGCAGGACCGGTATCTGCTCCTTTGTGCGAGGAGGAACAGGAGGAGCACTGCCAGAGCCCTACAAAATGACCTCCAGCGGGCTACTGGTGTGCATGTTCTGACCAAACTGTCAGAAACAGACTCCATGAGGGTGGCATGAGGGCCCGACGTCCTGTAGTGGGACCTGTGCTCACAGCCCAGCACCATGCAGCTCGATTGGCATTTGCCAGAGAACACCAGAATTGGCAGGTTCGCCATTGGTGCCCCGTTCTCTTCACAGATTAGCAGGTTCACACTGAGCATATGTGACAGATGTGAAAGAGTCTAGAGACACCGTGGCGAATGTTATGCTGCCTGAAACATCATCCAGCATGACTGGTTTGGTTTCATTGACTTGGTGTTATACTGTGATGATTAAGTGTTCCCTTAATTTTTTTGAGCAGTGTAATATACAGGTATTTCTGAAATTGTAGCAGTTCTGCAAGGAAAAGTGGGATAAAATCCCTCCACACAGCAATGTGAAAGACATATTGAATTATAGGAAGCGTTTGGCTGCAGTTAAGTGTAAGGGGGCAATTACTTTTTTTGGGATTTTTTGTTTATTAAACAAATTAAATGAGTAAAAAAAAAAAAAGATTTGTTCACTCAGGTTCCCTAAAATCAATATTCATATTTTGTCTAAATCTGAAAACATCCAGTGTGAGAAATATGCAACAATAGAGGAAATCAGGAAGGGGGCAAAAACTCACACCACTGTACAAGCAACTCCCCATTGTTTATATGCATGTCTGGCGATCTAGTTATTAAGCCTGGTGTTTTGGGGGGGCGTTACCCTTTAACTGACAGTCTGACACACCGAAAACTATTCCAGGAAAAAAATTTGAAATCACAAACCTGGTCAATGATAGTGAGGGTATCATTGATTGTGCGCCCTGCAACTCCTCCTTTTTTTCCCCTGAAGACTCCAGGAAGTTTGGTGGTGTACTTGTCTAGTTGTGACATGAATTTCGGGATGAGTGGAATCGTGGTGATTCACGTGAACTCGGCACATATCTGGAGTTTTAACAACAAAAAAAACAAAAAAAACAAAGAAAGACAGCTTACAACACAACTTTATGGGGAGATTTCATTTGATGGCATTTAAGACATTGGCTAAGATGGTACAGAAACAATTTAACAAACAATCTGTGATTAGTTTTATTGTTCAGTAGATCAAGCAAGAATAATATACACAGAAAACACTTAGACTTACTTCACGTTCAGAAAAGAGCTGGCCACCTGCTTTTAAATTCGGCAATAAAAGGCATGTCTTGAACGACTTCATACCTCCTGAGAGCAAAGGTTTTCTCCATTTTATTTTTTATCACCTGATTGTAAGGGTGGGCAATATGGACAAAATTAGTATCATGATAATCATCACAGCATTATCTTGATAACAATGTTACTTATTAAAGGGCCAGTTCGCCATTACACTTGAATTTGGTGTTCCTAGCACGAGGACTACATGTTTTTTAATGTGTTCTGTGAGTCGAGAATTAGCCCTCGGCTCCTGGGATTTGCTCCTCTGTGACATCACTGAGGGGCACGCTACTACAACGACGAACTACAGAGACGGTTCCTAGGCCCCCGGTTTGCGTTGTCCCTGGGAATGCATAATATTTGTGGCATTTTATTTTGACTTATATAGATAAATAAAATAAAGAAATCTAAGTTCATACTGTAAATTGTACACCTCTCTTGTTTCATTTCAAGTTTATGTGATGCTCACACCTGGAGTTAAAACCTTAAACAGAGCACCCCCTAAATAGATGAGAATTTACCAAATTTGCCATCTGCGCGAATGGGTTAATGACTGAGAGACTACAACAACCCTTTTATGAATTTGTTATAAGTTAAGAAAATTACTTGAATATTATGTTACTAGAGCAAAACACCCTTTAGGTGTTTCTGACCCTGACCATGCCCACCCCTGAAATACTTTATGCAAAGGCCACACCGCTGAGCAATATTTGTGACAAGTTTGGAGACAATCAGACCAATGGTGCATGGCACAAATCCGAACAAATAACTACAATTATAGTAGCAATTTAGGACAATTTAATAACTTTTAACGTCTTTGTAAAATTGAATTTAAGACATTAAGACTTATTAAAGACCTGCGGACACCCTGGAATCACAATATCTCAATATGACCATTTTGTCACAACACAATTATGTGTAACGAGTATTAACAATAATATTGAATTATCACCCAGCCCTACCTGACTGTTGTTCTTTTTGTTTACCTCAGACAGCAGCGCCAACCTCTCTCTCTTGACTTTTTGTTTTTTCCAGCTGGATAGTCTGAGCAGAAATTGCCCACCTCTGCTGTAGAGATTTACGCATATACATATCAAGGTACATAATATAACTTAGCAGAATATAGAATAGTTACAAATCTATAGATTATTTAACAACATGATAGTTAGTTGAAGAGTAAATTAAAGGAAACATGATTAATTATTATGGTCTTCATTCATACAGACTGGAAATCAAAAATATAAAAGGCTTCCCGTTGGAGTAACCGGGCCTCTAGGTTACCACCTCTGCGATGGGGTATAACTTTCTCAATAGCAAAAAAGTGGCACTCGGAGCTCTTATGACTAGCTTGTTTGAAATGACCAAATACAGAAGATTTTTTGTCTCGTCTAGTTAAAGCACTCCTGTGCTCAATAATTCTCGTACGCAGTGGGCGGGATTTTTTGCCAACATAGAATAACGGGCAAGAACAGCCAATAACATATATCACATGAGTAGATTTGCATGTTATAAGTTGTTGAATTTCATAATTCTTTTATGTAAGGGGGTGAGTAAAATGTTTGTACGGTTTATAGTAGGGACAAACAGAACATCTCCGACATGGAAAGTTGCCTTTAACATGATCGAGGGTACCCGTATACGTCTTCCCTGCAAATGTATCGGCATGCACCAATTTATCTCTGAGGTTTGGACCTCTAGAATAAACAAAAAGAGGGGGATCCTGAAAAAGATCTTTGAGTTGATCATCGCTCTCCAAAATATGCCAGTGTTTTAATACAGTCTCTCTGATATTATTACTCAAAGGAGAGAAAGTGGTCTTAAAGATAACTGAAAACAGTTTATAATTTCTATGGTCTGATGATTGCGCAGTCGCATTACAAGCTCGTTGATGAGTGGAATGAAGCCACCTATGCGGATAACCGCGAGCCAGAAAATCATTGTACATACATCTAGACTGGGAGTGAAAATCCTCAGTGTTCGAACAAATGCGTCGTAGACGTAAAAATTGACTATAGGCAAGTCCACGTTTAAGGGGTATGGGGTGAAAACTCTTAGCATGGAGGAGACTATTTTTGTCTGTCACTTTAGTATGTAGAGATGTACTGATTAATCCGTCATGCACTGAAACCACCGTGTCCAAAAAACTAACCTGAGAAGAGTCAACGTGAAATGCAAATTTAATGGACTCTCTCCAACTGTTGGTGTACACCACAAACAGGTCGAAGTTTGTCCTAGATCCTTTAAAAAGAACAAAGCAGTCATCAATGTATCTTCGCCACATAAGTAAATGATCTGAAAAAGGGTTGTTATTCCATATGTGAAGGTGTTCAAGATAACCTAGATATAAATTAGCATAATCACGTGCCATCATGGCTCCCATTGCAGTACCACTGAGTACATCCCTACATATATTTACAGCTTGCGTAATATGAGACCGTGAAAATGAAAACTGCCGTTACGCAGGATGGTAGTAAATAGTATAAAGCACCCCGGAAGGCATGGGATATACCGTTGCTAAGGTTATAATGCACTCTGTTGGATAAAAGAGCCGACAATTAAACCAGAACGAACTGTAATGAATGAGACAGGCTTGCAGAGCCTCGACGTTTCAGATAGTGTAATTGCGGTATAAAGTGTTGTATATGTCTCAAACCGATTGTACCAGACAATAAATGACCACTGAATTTTGAAAGGAACATCTCGATGTGTAAAACCAATGGTAGGATTGTATATTCATTTCATATTTAGTAGCATATATTGCTAGTAGAATACATGGTAGAATGAGAGAATACTTTCACATGTTTATTTTGCATTTGAGTTAGCAGGGCTTTTCACGGCTTTTCTGGCATACGATCAGGCGATTGTTTGGTTTATCTTGTTGCTATGACGGAATTCAAATTTTATATGATGAATAAATATATTTATGAACTAAAACATAGACGCTATTGTCCACTATTTCACGCATGGGTAGGTATAGACTGGGTGGGGGGGGGTGCTTGTTAAATGGACTTGCTACGGAAAAATAGTGACACTTAGAAACTACGCATTGGCCAGAAATCGTCGCGAATCATCTACCAATAAAGTTAAAACAGAGTTTGTGTTTTCCACTAATAGTTTGGCTGCAGGAGCAACGAATGTCTCAGTTGAGCAAAAAGGTCTAATTTTTAGCAAAACCATGTGTGCCACAATTATTGGCACCCCTGCATTTATATATAGAATATGTAATAATTTTTTATATTTGGTCGCATATCCTTTGCATGCCATGACTTTCTGATGTCTGTGACCCAACAACATCAAAAAACTCTTGATATCTTATTTGCTGGTACTCTTACAAGCGATACTATAATGTCTCTGCATTTGAATGGATCTCTATGGGAATTTGTTTTTGTTAAAAATAATTATTTCTTGATGAGGGATTTTTTTTTCCGTAATAAATTTACTTCAATTAAAGGTTAGATTTTTCACATTTTTTCAGTGTGAGATTAAGCTAATTCACCAAATGGTGAATTTTTTATAACCCTTTTTACTCATCTTTACCAGGGGTGCTAATAATAGTGGAGGACACTGTATATCGATGCTCCGATATTTTACTCTCCAAATAGGCAATTGACTCATTGGTATAAACAGAGCAAACAACCACCTCCACAATATCCTTCAAGTCTAGTATGACTTGCCATGCTGGTTCATCCTCTGGTAACAAATTTCCAACAATTAGTGGTATCAGTCGTAGTCAACACCAATTCTTGTGTGCGTTGCCATTTTTAAATGAAGCCGATTAGTCTTATCTGCTTCCTTATATGGAAATGTCTGAATCAGTTCATTAAGTTGATCAAAAGTAAGATACTTCTTGGCTATAAGTAATCCAAAGCACTCAAAAAGATCGTGTGCAACATCAGGGGGAAAGCCAGCAGCAATCTTAAAGAAAGAAAGAAAGGCTCTCAGCTAATGGGCATGCTTTTTTGACACCATAACAGGTTACATTACAGTCATTTAGCAGACGCTTTTATCCAAAGCGACATACAGTAAGTGCAGATGCTTATTACCCCTTTTTTGCAGTTATACCCCTTTTTCATGTGCACTTGCTACATGTACCTGACGCAGCGCTTTGGTTCACCATCTTTGACCACCTTTGACTGAAATTCTGAACGGATGGCAGTACAAAATCTACAGAGGTAATCTGCAGAAAAACTCTCCACAAAACCGGCTAATCCATGAGGTCCAAGGTTATCTGCCACTACACACTGAACTGTACTTTTAATGAATGTTCCTAAAGGGTGAACGAACACCCCCTGCTGCTCTAATGTGACGAGGTCATGCAAAAGAGGCTCCAATATTTTTTGAAAGCAAAGGTCTTCACATCATCACTTTTACATAATAATGATGAATTACATCCTGGAGGCAAATTTCCCAAAATCCAATAAACTGCACAAAGTTTATGCTTTTTGCGTGACGTTCCTAACGGATTACAGATCTTAAAATCATCTATAAGAGATTTGAAGTTCATCACCTTATAGAAACTCATTATTTTGAAAATGATGACCATCTTGATAAGACGTATACTGCTCATCATTAACTAAATTTTGCCATGCATGACTATTAATAACTTTATTGAGTACATCCTTTTGTTTCAGTAACTGCTGTAATGATTTCAGGATGGGAATATACTGAAAAGTTCTATTTGTTTTTGAATCAAGTACGTATTCCACTGGGTCAATGACTTGGACTGAGTCTGTCTGTTTTGTATTTTTATTTTCATTCATGTATTTATGTTTCTGATTATTTGTGGTTTCACTGTCCTGTGTTTTGTATTTCTGTCACTCCCTGTCTTCGTCACACTTTTTGGGAGTCTGTGTGGATTTCGGTTTTCTCTGTATTTCCTATCTCATTCCTTCCTTCTGACTAATTACTTAATTGTAAATAATACTAATTAACAACCACTAACATCTTAGAATTAGGGTCTACTAATCTACTAATGACTAACTTGCACATAATACTAAACAACTAACTTACTAACATTAGGGATTTAGAATTTTCTACTAACATTACTAATTACTAATTTATCTTGAGTTCCTTACTGCAGCTGTCGCTCAGGCAGAACGCCTGTCTTATCACTAATTATCTTTCTTTGATTTCTCTATTACTACAGCTGACTCTCGTTTCTGCTTTCCATTTTCTAATTGTATGCACTTGCCCAGTTCATGTCCAAGTCTGTGTTGTGTGATTCCGGTCTGCGTATTACATGTTCCCTTATTATTTTATTATTGCTTTCCTCATTGTTTCATTACGTGCACCTGTTTGTCAATTGCCCTGCCCGGTCCCTCACACCTGATCCTCATTGTTCCTTGTTTCCCTCAGTGTATTTATACCTTGTGCATTCAGTCTTTTGTTGCGAGTTCCTCAACTTTAATAGCGTTGTTGTTTTTTGCCTGTGATTTTCGAGTGGTCTGAGTATCTGTTTTTCCCGTAGTCTTTGTTTAGAGTTTTTGTGTTTGTTCCTTGTCTATTCTTTTGGTTTATTTTTCATGCCTTCTTGATTTCCCGGTTTTTGATTTCTGCCTGTGTTCTTGCAACCCTGATTTTTGGACTGTGTTTTTGTACCTCTGCCGTGCCTTCCCGGTTCTGACCTCTGCTTGCTTTTATTCTTGGGATTCAGATTTTTGCACCGCTGCCTGTCGGTAAACTTTTTTTTTTTTTTTGTACTCCTGCCTGCTGCTGGGTCCCTCTTTCCACCTGCCATAACATGGAAATGTTCCCTGTAATATTGTTTATGTTTGAAAGCAGTAGCTAGTGGGCCATCCTTTGCAACAGCTTTTAACAAAGAGATGAGGACAACGCACTGGTCAGTTCTTTAATGATCAGCTGGTCTATACAGATATTGTGATTCTTAAAGGTATCTAGAATAACTTTGGTTGATATGGGCACAGATGCAGAGCCAATCAAATACTGCAAATCAGTAAGCAGCTTGTCAATTGCTGTGCAAAGAACATGGAAATAGTTTTCCAGTTTTAGTAAGACTGATGCAAATTTAAACTCAATGGTCTTTGACAAATCCTGTGCTTCTGTGTGTCACTTTCAATATTACTATCAAAATCGGCATTATTGTTCCAATCTTCAGCTGAGAATCTGACAAAGCTATCAGACAAATTTTCACTTGTCTCTATAATGCCTAATTTAAAGTCACCGAATATGAATTGCTTCCTATTTTTACGTGACTTAAAAGTGCCATAAACATTCGTGTGGAAAGTACAGCCCTCAAACATGCAATGTACTGTTTCATGACTCTTTAGGTGGTTGTTGATGTGACAAAAATACTCCTGTTCTGATGCTATGGCACTGCATGGGCACAAATGAGTTGTAGCCAAACTCACTGATTTGTTGACATTTTGATTCGTCATTTAAGTAGGCCACATGCCAAAGCGCATTCCATGGTTTGACAACGCAGGGGCAATCAGAATATGTACATGGATAGGGGTTTGTGCTAACCTGTAGTGTTTTAATAATTGAGACCTTGATGTCACAGCTGTCCCACAATCTTTACACTGCCACATTCACATCTCCGTGGAAAAAAGTAAGGGGAAATATTTGTACTTATATTACGCACTGTACTGTCCTCCTTGAGGTGTTACGAACCACAATTAGACAGCTAGCCAAACTCCCTTCAATAACGACATGAGTCAGGAAATAGCGTTCCGGCTCCAAGTTTAATGTTGACTCGTAGCATGTAGTACAAAGTGGAGTGAAACTGTAAATACAGAAAACAATGAAATTACGATCTGCACATAAACACAATCACGTAAAGTACTAACAATCACATAGTACTAAATAAGTGCCTAATCAACAGCAAGATCATCAAAACAGATAGTAAGTCAAAACATAGTAAGATAAACAATGTTAGAATACTTAGCTTAGTATGTGCTGCTAACCAGCGAAAGAGAGCTATGTTAACCAGGCTGTTCATCTACACAGCATGTACAAAATATGAACAGTAGACTAAACATCTACACAAAATAACCTTTGATATGAAAGGATATGGTGTTTATGAACATTCTTACTCACAGACAATGCTTTCGAGGCGCTTTAACAACACGGATGGCAGCAGATATACAGGAGTGCAGCTTTCCAGCTCAGAGATTTGCCATACAATGAATTCTACTTCCTACTTCCTGTTAAACAAATGCTACAAACTAATTCACAGCAATTTCCAGCAGGTGGCACTAAATAAAAATAAATAAAAAAACAGCTGCCTGGAAGGCAGAACACTCCCCGTCTGGCGTCTATGAGGCCATTAACTAATTACACTACCTAAACATTTACCAAACATTCAGTCCTCTTTTGGCAAAAGGAGAATGACCTCTGAGACTGGTCTCAAAAACATCTTTGTGGTGCCCTGAGCTGTAACCTTGACTTCTATCTTGCGCACCTTTCCATCTCTGCCAGGAAAGGCAGAAGTGACGAGTGCCATGGGCCACTCGTCGCGCATCACTTGACTGTCTTTCAACAGCACGAGATCTCCTTCTTGTAGGTTGCGACGAGCTTCGTTCCACTTCCGTCGACTCTGTAAGGTAGGGAGGTATTCATGGCTCCAGCGAGTCCAGAACTTGCTGGCCATAGCTTGCACTTGTCTCCACTGGCTCCTGAAGAGATCCTTATCAGTGAAGTCTCCTGGAGGTGGGGGTGCACCAACCTTCTGGGTGAGAAGCGTAGCAGGGGTTAGGATGAGCGGTGAATCGGGGTCTGTGGAGACTTGAACAAGAGGTCTGGAGTTCAGAATGGCTGTGACCTCAGCCATGAGGGTACACAGGACTTCATGAGAGAGGCGAGTGGTCTCCTGTAGTAGCATGGAGTCGAGGATTCTGCGCGCCATCCCAATCATACGCTCCCAGGCACCTCCCATATGCGAAGAGTGGGGAGGGTTAAACTCCCATGTGCAGCCTTGCTCACTCAGAAACCTCTGGACACTGGGTCCCTGTTGTATCTCCTTTCCTAGACCCAGCTCTCTACAGGCTCCGATAAAGTTTGTTCCACAATCCGATCTGAGCTGTTTGGCAGGCCCGCGGATAGCAAAGAGTCGTCTCAGTGCATTGATGCAGCTCGAGGTGTCCATGGACTCGATGACCTCAATGTGCACTGCTCTTGTGCTCATACAGGTGAACAGTACTGCCCAGCGTTTACTCTCAGCGAGACCTCCTCTTGTACGTCTTGCAGTAACAGTCCAGGGGCCGAAAACATCCAATCCCACATACGTGAAGGGAGGACATGTGTTGAGGCGCTCCGGTGGCAGGTCTGCCATTTTCTGTTCCTCCATCTTGCCCCGGAGTTTTCGACAGGTGACACACTTGTAAAGGATAGAGCTGATGAGCCTCTTACCTCCAACGATCCACAGGCCTGCTGCTCTTATGGCTCCTTCAGTGAAGTGGCGGCCTTGGTGTTTCACCTGGTCATGATAGTGCCGGACTAACAGAGTTGAGACATGATGGCGCCCAGGGAGGATGAGAGGATTCTTCTCACCACTATCCAGCTGTGCATGCTTTAGCCGGCCTCCGATTCTGATGAGGTCTTCGTCCATGATGGGATTGAGTTTGAAGAGAGAGCTGCTCTTAGGAATGGCTTTTCCACTAGCAAGTGCAGTGAACTCCTCTGGGAAGGTTTCTCTTTGGACTGACTTGAAGATGACATTCCTGGCTTGAGACAGCTCGTCTTGGGTGCGAGTTTTGTTGCACTGATGCCAACCTTTACATCCGGTAGGCTGACCTGTAGACTTGTAAGAGTGAGCAATGTGGATGAGGAATGCTACAGCTCTCACGAGTGAGTTCCAGGTGGAGAAACCAGCGAAGCGTTCACTGGTCAGGTCCCTCTCTTTAGCTTGAGTGACAAAGGTTGTCACCTGAGGGCGTATTTCAACATCAGACTCTGGACTCACTAGCTCAAAGGGCTCCTGAGGCTCTCGTTGACCTTCGTTGGGCTTGTGCAGGAAGGTGGGTCCAGTGAGCCATGTTGTCTCTTCAAGGCGGGATGCTGGCATTGACCTGGATGCATGATCGGCTGGGTTGTGCTCTGTAGGCACATAGTGCCATTGCTCCGGCTTCTTAGACTGGCGGATGCGCTGGACTCTGTTGTGGACGTACACGTGGAAGCGCTTCGTTTCATTGTATATATACCCGAGAACTACTTTGCTGTCGCAGTAGAACGTCACACTGTTCAGCTTGAAGTCCATTTCGTCTAGGATGAGCTCTGCCATTTCAACTGCCAACACTGCAGCACATAGTTCAAGCCGGGGGATGGTAGGTTCAGACAGAGGGGCCAACTTGGCCTTTCCCAGAACAAAACCCACGTCGATCTGGCCATCTTCGTTAGTGGCTTTGAGATAGGCCACTGCACCAATAGCTTTGGTCGATGCGTCTGAAAACACACATAGTTCTGTGTGTTTTGCCTTGGAGAGAGATGTGGCTGTATAAGCGCGTGGGATATGCAGCTGCCTCAGATCTTGAAGAGAATCTCTCCAGATTTCCCATTCCTTCAGCTTCTCTTCTGGGAGTTGCGTGTCCCAATCACAGGTGCCGATGGTGAGTTCCCGTAGTAAAGCTCTTCCCTGTATGGTTACTGGAGCTACCAGGCCGAGAGGGTCGAAGAGGCTGTTTACTGTAGACAGGACTCCACGCCGTGTGAATGGCTTGTCGCTGACTGACACTGCAAAGGTGAATGTATCTGTGGCTATTTCCCAACATAGCCCCAGGCTGCGTTGTACAGGTGCGGGTTCTCCACTAAGGCCCAGGTCTTTTATGCCCGTGGCATGGTCCTCGGGGGAAAACGCCTTCATTACAGCTGGACTATTTGAAGCGATCTTGTGCAGCCGCAAGTTCGACTGCTTGAGAGATGCTTGAGTTCTCTGTAGAAGGTCGATAGCCTCCACGTCGGTGGGCAGGGATATGAGCCCGTCATCGACGTAAAAGTGTCTCTCTACGAACTGTCGTGTGTCAGCACCATACTCTCGCTCGCCCTCTTGGGCCGCTCTCCTGAGCTCGTAGATGGCGACAGCAGGTGAGGGACTGTTTCCAAAGACATGAACCTTCATTCTGTATTCGATGATGTCCTTGGACATGTCATTGTCTCTGTACCACAGGAACCTCAGGTAATTTCGGTGGTCTGCCCTTACCAGGAAACAGTGGAACATCTGTTGGATGTCTGCGGTGATTGCCACTTGTTCTTTCCTGAAACGTGTCAGTACTCCCAGGAGGCTGTTATTGAGGTCTGGGCCGGTGAGGAGCACGTTGTTGAGGGAGACACCACACTGTTGCGCGCTGGAATCAAATACCACCCTGATTTGGCCAGGCTTTTGAGGGTGGTAGACTCCGAAAGTTGGCAGGTACCAGCACTCTTCATTCTCTTTCAGAGGAGGAGCTGGCTCGGCGTGGTCATTCTCAAAGATCTTTCCCATGAATGTGACGAATTGCTCTTTCATTTCTGGTTTTCTGTCTAGGGTGCGACGCAGAGAGGTGAAACGAGTGAGCGCTTGTTCACGGTTGTTAGGGAGAGGCTGTCTGGGCGCTCTGAAGGGGAGAGGAGCGACCCAGCTGTGTGCTTCATCTCTGTAGACCTCTTTCTCCATAATCTTAAGGAAAACCGTGTCCTCGAAGGGGAGAGGAGCGACCCAGCTGTGTGCTTCATCTCTGTAGACCTCTTTCTCCATAATCTTAAGGAAAACCGTGTCCTTGATGGATGGAGCCTGTTTGTTGTCGTTATCGGTCCTTGTGAACACATTTTGACCAAGATTGTGTTCCTGAGTTCTCTCTGAGCTTGCTTTGAATGGGTTGGAGAGACCACCGCGTTCCTCCTTGCCATAGCTCACTTTGTCTTTCAGCTGCATGAAACTGTCGCAGGGAGTGAGGAAGGAGGGGCGTCCTTTCTCCAACACATTTGTCTTGAAGGTGCTCACATTTGGCTTGTGTGCGTTTCCTAAGCATACTTCTCCCACCAGAACCCAGCCCAAGTCCAGTCTCTGAGCGAAAGGGGCATTGTGTGGTCCATTAATCTGTTGTCTCACTTTGTGAACCCTCAGGATGTCCCTCCCCAGTAAGAGTAGGATTTGAGCATTTGAGTCCAGCTCTGGGATATGGCCTGCCACAGGTTTCAGATGGGGGTGGTGGTATTTCAGACCTGTTGTTGAGTATTTCATTACACTCTATGAGTGGTGGTAGAGTGAGGCTGACACCTCCATTCACTGGCTCAATCTGGAAGCCCTCTGCCTTCCTTCCTGACATCTCGACCTGTCCAGCGCAGGTTCTAAGTGAGTAAGGAGATGATTGGCTCTGGACATCGAATAGCTCAAAGAAGTCTGACCTAGCCAACGAGCGGTTGCTCTGATCGTCGAGTATGGCATACATCTTGACAGCTTTTTCTTGCCGCCCTGTTGGGTGTACTTTAACTAGACATATCTTGGCGCAAGACCTTGCTGTCTGGCCTGGACCACAAACCTCGGTGCACTGGGAGCTGATGATGGGTGCAGTGGTTGGGTTTTCTTCTTCCTCCCCGCCGTTATCTGACGTAGGGGTGGAAGCCTTGGGTGTCTGGGGGGCTGAACCAGGGTGCAAAGCTGTGTTATGGCGTTCACTTTTACACTCATCACATTTTACTGTTGCCTTGCAATCTCTTGCTAAGTGAGAAGATGACGCACAGCACTTGTAGCATATTCCATGCTCTTTGAGAAAGGCCTTTCTTTCCTCAAGGGGTTTAGCTCTAAAGCCCCTGCATTTCCTGAGAGGATGAGGTTTATTGTGAATAGGACAGTTATTTCCTGGTCCATCATTCTGCTTTGCAGAGGTGGCTGCGTTGTGGTCGGCAGCCGTGGAGACATCCGTTTTGTGTACTGATAAGCGAGTGCTTATATTTGAGTACTTGCTGGCTTGTTTCGCTCCTTTTCCGATGCTGTTGTTGGGAAGAGAGAAGCTTGGGTCATTTCTGGTGCAGGCTTCATAGCAGATGAACCTTGTGAAGAAGGAGAAAGGAGGGAAGTGGCTGTTGTGTTCATCTTTGAACCTGGAGCCGTGTGAAATCCATTTCTCCTGGAGAGCATAGGGGAGCTTCTCTACTATGGGGCTGATCCCTCGGGCAGTGTCCAGGTAAGCTAAACCAGGTAAGTATCCTTCTTCTTTTGCAGATTGGAGCTCCATTAAGAGGTCTCCAAGCTCTCTCAGTTTGACATAGTCTTTGCTGGAGATTTTGGGAAAGCTGTCTAGTTTACTGAAGAGTGCACTTTCGATGACTTCTGGTGAGGCATAGCACTCGGTCAGTCTGTTCCAGTTTTTCTCGAGAGCTGCTCTTGGGTTGCTGACATGCACCGAACGTATCCTCTTGACATGCTCTGAGGATTCCTTACACAGCCACTTTGTCAGCAGATCCAGCTCTTCACTGGCTGTGAGGCCTAGGTCTGCGATAGCATTGATGAATGAAGACTGCCATGCCCTGAAGCTCTCAGGCCGGTCATCGAACTGGGTGAGTCCTGTTGTCACCAGCTCACGGCGTGCTAGGTACCTTGCGAAGTCCATCATTGCAGGAGCCTGGTTCATGTTCATTGAGGCTTTGTTGTGAGGAGGGAAGTAGGGCTGAGCTGAAGGGTTCAATGGTTGGTCACATGCTCTTAGGTCTGACCAGTGTTCTCTGTCTCTTTGGGGGTCTTTAGCAGCATAAGCTATGGTCTGCTTGGTAGGTAAAGAGTCAAAGGATGTCTCTTGTTTCACAGGTGGCTTTATGCTCTGCTTGTCGGTGAGAGGTTCAAGGTTAGGTGGATGTTGCCATGTGACGAAGCTCTCGTCGGAAGGTGGTGGCAAGGGCATGCACACTCTATGTTGTGCTGGGGCTAGCAAAGCTGCTTGCTCTTCCACATATTCACTTGTGCGTTCCACAATGTCTTTCTCTAATAACGACCTACTAGGTTTCTTGCTAAATGTCCCACACTCAAGTTCTTCGGCTGCCTCTAAGGCCTCAGCCTGTGCTAGAGCCGCAGCTGCCTCTCTCTGAAGATTCAATGTTCCTAACTCAGCATCCAATTTGGCCTTTTCCATAATCATTCTAGCCTCCCGCTCTGCACCTTCCATTTTCAGTTTGGCTTCCTTTTCAGCGAATGATGCCCGTGCACGTGCCGCTTCTGCCTTGGCGCGGGCTCTAACGGCTGAAGATGTAGATGAGCGGCTGCTCTTGGAGCTGCTCACAGAAGACTTGTCTTCATGGTCTTCCATGATGAAGTTCCTGACACACTATGTTTGATCTGTTGCTGTATTGGTTGTAATGCCAGCTGATCACTTGTCTTTTCACTATACTGTCCTCCTTGAGGTGTTACGAACCACAATTAGACAGCCAGCCAAACTCCCTTCAATAACGACATGAGTCAGGAAATAGCGTTCCGGCTCCAAGTTTAATGTTGACTCATGTAGCATGTAGTACAAAGTGGAGTGAAACTGTAAATAATACAGAAAACAATGAAATTACGATCTGCACATAAACACAATCACGTAAAGTACTAACAATCACATAGTACTAAATAAGTGCCTAATCAACAGCAAGATCATCAAAACAGATAGTAAGTCAAAACATAGTAAGATAAACAATGTTAGAATACTTAGCTTAGTATGTGCTGCTAACCAGCGAAAGAGAGCTATGTTAACCAGGCTGTTCATCTACACAGCATGTACAAAATATGAACAGTAGACTAAACATCTACACAAAATAACCTTTGATATGAATGGATATGGTGTTTATGAACATTCTTACTCACAGACAATGCTTTCGAGGCGCTTTAACAACACGGATGGCAGCAGATATACAGGAGTGCAGCTTTCCAGCTCAGAGATTTGCCATACAATGAATTCTACTTCCTACTTTCTGTTAAACAAATGCTACAAACTAATTCACAGCAATTTCCAGCAGGTGGCACTAAATAAAAAAAATAAAAAAAACAGCTGCCTGGAAGGCAGAACACGCACACACACACCTTAATTGTTATTACAATTTTTTAAATCAGTAGGCTATGCCTATTACAGTAAGGTTACACAATACTAGTGGTGGGAATATAGGTGGATGTTTTTAGGGGATGTCTTTGATCAGTTTGAAAACTGATGTGGTATTTAAGTGCAAAGAGCTCCGCTGCCATCCGCTTCTCATGAGATTTGCACTTTTGAGCAGAGGCACAGGAGAAAATAATTCCAATTGAGATTAAAGGAATGTTGTTTTTTTTATTATTAATTTGTTCATACACACAGAGATATCGTGATTGGACAAGCTGCTTTGTGATTATTTGGAGAGCATTCTTCTTGCTCTTAAAAACCACACCGGTCCACGCATCCCCTCAAAGTTGCCACCCGTTGAGTGGGGTAAACAAATGGCAAAAATATCAGTCTTTTTCCCTTTGCATTATGAGTGAGTAGGGGGACAGAAGGTCTGAGACGAACGGGAACAGGCTTCTTTTTGCAAGCCTCTGTGCCCTGAATGGGTTGGTGATTGGAGGCAGTCTTTTCCCACACAAACAAACTCATAAAGCTACATGGATATCCCCGGACCACCACACCGAGACTCAGATTGACCACATTGCAATAGACAGGAAATGGAGGAGAGTTCTCCTTGATGTCAGAGTCAAGAGGGGCACCGATATAGACTCAGATCATCAGCGTCTTGTGGAAGAACTCTGGATGAAGTTGGCAGTAAAAAAAAAAGCTGGAAATAGGATACAGAGAAGATTTGAGACAAGAAAGATGAAAGATGGCTATCATTAACACTTGTGAAACTGTCCTGGGGCACAGAAACCCCAGAAGAAAAGATTGGATAACTGATGCAACATGGAGGGAGATTGAGGCTAGCCGAGACATCAAACTGAAACTCAACAGAGCGACAGACAGCAATAAGAAGGAAGGCCTTCGACAAGACTACCAACAAAATAACAGAAAGAAAAGAGCTGCAAGAGGGACAAAAAGGCACAAGCGGAGGAGCTCGCCAATGAAGCAGAGGCAGCAGCCAGGCAGAACAAAGCAAAGGAATTGCAAAAAATCACCCAACAGTTGGCTGGTAAGAACAAGAGCTTTAGCCGACCTATCAGAGACAGACAGGAAAACCTTCTCACTAAAGAGTCCCAACAACTAGAGCGCTGAAAGGAACATTTCCAGGAAGTCCTTAATAGACCTCCGAGACAAGAAGCGAGACAAGACCTAAACATCAACTGTGATAGGATATCAAAGGAAGAAATAAAGAGAGCTTTCAAAAAATGTAAGTTGGGCAGGGCACCAGGAAAGGACAATATCCCCCCAGATGTGCTGAAAGCAGACATCAGTACCACCGCTGACATCCTACACTTCTAAATGAAATACGGGTTAAAGAGAAGGTACCCAACGACTGAAAAGAAGAGCTAATTGTTACAATTCCCAAGAAAGGTAGGTAGGTTTCCGGAAGAACAATTCCTGTACAGATCACATTGCATCACTTAGAATAATTCTCGAGCAATGAATCGAATGGCAGTCATCACTGTTCATAAACTTTGTTGACTTCGAAAAAGCCTTTGACAGCCTAGACAAAAACATCCTGTGGAAGCTGCTCCGACATCATGGAATACCCTTGAAACTGGTCAATCTTATCAAATGCATGTATGATGAATTCACAGGCTAAGTCATCTCGAATGGCACTCGGACACTCTCCACAGAAAAACTGGAGTACGGTAAGGCTGTCTACTGTCCGCCCTGCTCTTTCTTGTGGCTATTGATTGGACCATGAAAAAGTCAGTGGATGGCTAAAAGGTGGGGTTACAGTGGACTCCCTTCAAACAATTAGAAGACCTTGATTTTTCAGATGACTTGGCACTGATTTCAGGAACACACACACAAATGCAACTGAAGACTAATAGACTATATGACACAGCAAACAGCTAGGCCTCATGATCAATGTTGGAAAAACCAAGGTCATGAAGGTCAACACTAAATCCCACCAAGCAATAATCATTGAGGAGCATACCCTAGAAAATGTGGCCAAGTTTGTCTACCTGGGAAGCAACATCAGCACAGATGGAAGAGCCGATAAGGATGTGGAGCTACGCATCAGCAAAGCAAAACATGCCTTCAGAATACTCCGACCTGTATGGCTCAAAATAACAAATGTAGACCTGTGGAAACAGGCAAACCAGGAGCAAATCAACAATCAAATCAAAAAAAAGTGCAGATGGATTGGGCATACACTCAGAAAGGAATGAACTAATATAACAAGACAGGCTCTGGACTACAACCCACAAGGAAAGAGGAAGCCAGGGAGACCAAAAACCAATTGGAGGCGGTCCATGCTCGACGAGCTAAATAAGATCGGGACCTCCTGGTAGGAAGCAAAGACCATTGCGCAGAAGAGAGTGAGGGGGAGATCCAAGGTGGATGCCCTATGCTCCCAGGGAGGCAAAGAGGATTAAGTCAAGTAAGTCACTCGGTTACAGTCCTAAATTCAATTTCAGTGAGCAAATACTTTGAATGTATTGCATTGAAGCTCAATATATGTCTAAATAATTCCATTGTTGTGATCAAAATCTATAGGCCTCCCTCACCTCCAGCTGGTTCTTTAGAGAAGTTAGCAGAGCTACTTTCTCCTTTTGCAAACTCTGAGATGGTGATATTGGGTGACTTCAACCCAGAATGGCTAAGCGATGTATCGAATAACCTCAAAGAATCACCAAACCGACTCATCCTAAACTTAAGAGCTTCGGGGGGCTGGATTGTTTATAGCAGGTGCAAATGAATTTTGGCGCAACAAACAATAACACTACAGAAAAACATGATTCAATGATCCCGGGCTAATTGGCTACATAATTGAAATGCACGTTACTAAATGTTTAGCGTTGTAAGGCTGGGTGGGAATAGGGACCCAGTCGCAGGCAGAGAGTACAAAAAAAACCAAAGTTTAATGCAGACAATGGTACAAAAAACAGAATCCAGAGAATGGTCAAAAAACAGGCATAGGTCGGAACCGGGAAGAACCGGGAGTCCAAAAATCAGGGTCGCGAGAACAAAGACTCGGGGGGGGGGGGGGGGGGGTGGGAACAACGACGGAAAACCGGATACTCAGAAACGACTCGCAGATACAGAGGCAAAAAAACAAAGACGCTATCACATGTGAGAAACTCGCAACAAAGGACTGAAAGCACAAGGTATAAATACACTGAGGGAGACAAGAAACAATGAGGATCAGGTGTGAGGAACCGGGAAGGGCAATTGACAGACAGGTGCACGTAATAAAACAATGAGGAGAGCAGATAATAAAATAACAAGGGAAAACGTAATACGCGGACCGGATTCACACATAACAGACTTGAACATGAACTGGGCAAGTGTATACAATTAGAGAATGGAAAGCGGAAACGAGAGTCAGCTGTAGTTAATAGAGGAACCAAAGAAAGATAATTAGTGATAGAACAGGCAGAACGAGACAGCTGCAGTGAGGAAAGATGACGTTAGTAAGTTAGTAGATTAGTAGAAAACCCTGATTCTATGGCGTTAGAAGATTAGTATTATATACAAGTTAGTCATTAGTAGACTATCTAAGATGTTAGTGGTTGTTAGTTAATTAGTATTATTTACAATTAAATGTAATTAGTAATGAAGGAAGGAATGAGAGAGGAAATAGAGACAACCGAAATCCAGTGGCGGCTGGTGATCTAAATATAGGTTGGGGCGCTAGCATTTCTAAAAAAAAACAAATACATCTGACTTTGACTTTAAACAGAAAAAACAAGCTACCGTGTGTCTCAGTTGCATAAGACAGTTTGATTGGCAACAGTGGAGGACAGTTTTTCAAGTAAGACATCACTGAACTAGAGTGCGGATCGGGCCGCATATTTCTGTCCGAACCCGACCGAGCCCGAGATAGTAGTAACCGAGCCCGACCCGAACCCGACAGGAATTCTGCTTTTTATGTCCGAACCCGACCCGAGCCCGACGCAGTTAAGGCACTGAAGCGCTGATATTGTGTTTCCCTGTCACGCAGTTGTTGTTACCATGGTTACAGCTTCTCTGTTTAGTGGTCACTGGGCACCTAAATGACCGTCAAAAGGCATTGTTTTATTGGTAGATAACAGACACACACAATATTCGGTATCATTTTTATTTATTTCACACTATATTTTCACCAAAAACAACTTGAAGCACCATGTGAAGTAAGCTAACCCATCCCAATTAGTACAGTAATACCTTGACATACAAGTTTAATTCGTTCCGTGACCGAGCTCGTTACTCGGTTTACTCGTATATCAAATCAATTTTCCCCATTGAAATTAATTTAAATACCATTAATCCGATCCAGCCCCCCAAAAAACACCCTAATTTCTTTGTTACGTTGTTATAAAAATGAGAAATGTATTTATAAATAATAAATAATTAATACAAAATATAATACAAAGATAATAAAATAGAATATAAAGAAATAAACTGGTTCTAAACTTAATTGCTACATTATTATTCTTCACTTACACTTAATCTTCATCAGTGACGTTTGCATCTTTTTCATAGATTTTTGGCTTTTTCGTCACGCTTTTCTGACTGATCTGCAGGGCGTTTCGATAAAAACCTATCCATGGTGGTTTGTTTCTTCCTTCCCTTCAGAATTTTTCGGAAATGCGAATGCAATTTCCGAAATTGCATTCGCATTCGCAATGCTCCGCTTGCTCGGCTCGTAACTCGGGTCTAGGCTCGTAAGGCGAAGCAAGAAATTGCTCGGAATACTCGTAAGTTAGTGCACTCGTATGTCAAGGTTTTACTGTAGTTCAAAAGTAAAATGTTCGCTAGTTGTTCGGCCGCCGTGACCGAGCCCGACCCGTTTCTCCCAATGAACGCCTTGAGAAAGGTTCTTTTTGCAAAGAAATAACCGAATTTTCTTTGCTTTCTGTTCCACTTGAAGAAGCCATTTCGAATTACAGTATCTCTCTCGCTTAGCTCTACTTGAATGAATGAGTAGCAGCCGACTGAACCTATCCGTAGTACTTGCGCACTCGCAGTGATATCCTGCTAGATGCCGGCTGGGCGTGATAAACATGCCTTAAATCCAATCCAATAATATCATAAACCATGAGGACTAATCAGAAAAGGGTAGGATAGTCCGGGGCGCACAGGCCTGCGCCCGGGGACCTCCTTTTTTGGCCGCGAATCAGGCAGCAGTATAAGGGGGCTCGCCTGAAAATGAATGAGTGCTCTGATTCACCATAACGTTACCGGCGCCCCGCAGTCCCCGGAACATGCATATGTAATGTATTAAACTTTAGACAACGCAAGGCCAACATATAACATGTTTAAGCTACTAAAAAATTAAATAATAATAAAAAATAATAATAAAAAATAATAATTTTAAGCTACTAAAAAAATTAAATAATAATAAAAAATAATAATTTTTTTAAAACTTTTTTTACAATTTGTATGTGGGGGAGGGGGGGCGGCGCCCCAGCGCCCTCTATAGGCCGGCCGCCACTGCCGAAATCCCCACAGACCAAAAGTGTGACTAATACAGGGAGTGACAGTAATACTCACAAATAATGAAACCACAAATAATCAGAAACAAAATCAAAATAATTAAATAAAAAATAAAAAAGTATAAAATACAAAACAGACAGAACTCAGAATCTCAGAACATAACAAGCATTAGACAACAACGCAAGCACAATTAATTATTTGAATTTAGAATTAAAACAAATCATATGCATACAAAAAGTTTACGACAACAAGCACGAACAAACAATCACAATCCAAATCATAGTCACCACAAGTATCTGTGGATTTACAAAATACTGTAGCTGTGAGCAACAATGACTGTAGCACTGGCTAGAGTTGAATATGGTAATGCAGCGCCATCTTACGTTACTGTGAAAACAGGAATACACAACTCCTGCCAGCTGTAGCTAGGCACACAGCACATGATAGTAGCCCACTTTCAGCTTGTGACACTAACTTACAATAGTAATGCAGCTTGTTCAGACAGTGACAAGCTTCAGAAAGAAAACATTCACTCGCAAAACAAATCTGATGTTACAAAAGACATAGCTGATGTTACAAAAGACTTTTCCTGTTTAGCTAACAGAGTTAACGTTAGCTACAGGCTGCATTGTGGAGTCGCTGGACATAACAATTGTCTACCACGTCGGTATAGCTGGCCCAGGTGCAGCTCAAAAAATTTTAATATTGTGAAAAAGTTCAATATTTGGGTTTTCATTAGCGCTAAGCCATAATCATCAAAATTACAAAAAAAAAAGGCTTGAAATATTTCACTCTGTGTAATGAATCTATATAGTATATGAGTTTCACTTTCTGAAATGAGTGACAAAAAATATAGAACTTTTTCACGATATTCTAATTTTTTGAGCTGCACCTGTAAGTTTTCTTTCTGTACTCTTACAAAACATAAACCATCCCCCTCCTCCCAAAACACTGAAGTCACACACACATAGGCTAAATGCTGACGGTATGATCGACCTGCGCAAACATTAATAAGTCATTTAAACCTGCATATCAACAAAGACTGGTGTACTCACCAGTCACATAAGAACGATCCGCCGGTTGTTGTCTGTGGATCGCCTCTGACATCATCCACTCTCCCTTGTTTATTTGCGATAACAAAAGTAAAAAGGTCCATCAGCTAATTAGCTTTAACACACAAGAACGCACAAACTTATTGTATTTCACCGAATCGATTCGACACTTGTAGGAACTGCTAGACTAGAAACTGCTGGATTAACGTTAACGTTATCACACAATCACACTTGCAATGATACGAACCAACTAATCAATTCACACAACAAGCAGCAAAGGTCAATGGTCATTATCACTTTTGTAAATTAAAAATATGATTTCATAGTTTAGTTTTGTTACATATAAGTCAGTCCGATGTCTTCATATATATAATATTTTTTATTCCATAAATATTTTTCATCACAAAATTACTAGGGGTTTGGGGGGCGGGGGGGCTCAGCCTTTTTCAGGGGGAGCTTAAGACCCCGCTAGTCCCTCCCTTCCGCCACCACTTTTCTAGAGTCATTAGTCAATGATCAACTTTTGTCTAGATTTTCAGTGCTGAGCTCCTTTCAATCTGGCGTTAGGGCTGGGCATAGCACTATTACTGCTACCTATCTTGTATTACATTATATTGTGTCTACATTTATATATCGTCACCTTCTTAAAATAATCGCCTAAGTCATATTTTCAAGTTTTTCAGAAAACAGAATAAACTGAACCAAATACAGAATATATGATATTTGTTAATCATTTCACACAAAAAGGGTATATCAATAGATGACTATTGACTTACAAATAACGCTGTCTGTCAATTATGTAACATAAGAGGATTAAAGACTAAATAACTACACAACATTTATAGCCTAGCCAAATATTGTAGTAAACATTATCACTTACCATTCGGGGACGAGTCCAGAATCATGGAAATGACTTAATTTATGTTGATTTTCTTTGTGCATCTTGAAGCAGCCGCCATATTAATAACTTGTAAAAATGCCTAAGTCAAAATTTATTGTGACTTAGGCAAACATACAAACAGCCTAAGAGCACTCTTGACTTAGGCGATTACATTACCGGGGTAAAACAGCATGATCCTTTCAATTAAGGATCTAGGCAACTTTACCAGAGGTGGCCAGCATCATGAAGAGCTGATTTAAGCAAAAATCTCATGTTCCTCAAAAAATGACTTAGGCGATTATTTTAAGAAGGTGACGATATGTGTCTATGTTTCGACGTCACGTGGCGCTGTAATGTCGACATGTAGTCCAGCTGTCTCTTGTGTTCGTGTTTGTTAATTTTAATGTTTTTTGTTGTGTTTTTGTCTGTTTTTTTCATGCGCTGTGTGTCTGTAGTGGGATGGGGAAGCGGGCTGGAGATTTTTCAGGGCACTCCTGCTGCTTGTTTGTTTGTGGTCGTCACCATGGAGACGCATTCACAACATATGCTCAGGAATGTCCGTTGGATCTGCAGACCGCAGCAACAAAGTTACCATCGCTCTTGGACTGATCCTGGAGTGCAGGCAATCTACAAAAGGCAAGCAGGGAAGGAGAACATAATGCGGTGGCGGAGTGAGGAGACGACTGGGAAGATTGATGCAGTTCGGTGCTCTGTTTTGGCGGTGTACAGAGACCGCGGCGTTGTGTGTATGGAGGAGAGTTGTGGAGGCGGAGTTTGGGTGTTGGACTGCTTGGTGACACTGGACATCTCGGGACAGCGGGGGCTATTTTTAATCATGGCTGTATTGCACTTTAATTCACTTAATTCACTTGATTGATGTAATGATTCTGTTGGATGTCTTTGGTGTTTTTTTGTGTGTTGTGGGTCTGCCCCAATGTCTATGTCTTTTTTGTTGTTGCTGGGGCTACAACTGAAGTTCCCTAGCGGGAAAATAAAAGTTATTCTATTCTATATATAGTGTATATACAGTAGGTATGTATGGTATATATATATACATATATACAATAAGGTCCAAAATTATTTTGATAATGATAAATTTTTTGTTGTTGTTTTGGTTGTGTACATGAATATATGTGACACACTATATTTACTGGTTACATACATACATCTTTATATCAGTGGTTGCACTAATGCAGAATTCTGCATTATATACACACGACATTTTTTTAAGATGCAGAATAAAATTTGCGGTTGACTTCATCTTATTAAAAAGTGGTGATTTAAGAAGCTACAACAACTGCAACTGACCCTGTGGAAATAACTGAATGTGTTTCTAATCAGGTTTCGGCGTCTAACATTTGTTGTACAGTAGTATCATAATATTTACATGGTCCTCGGTAGCAAGTTAGAGAAAGTAAAGCATGTGCATCTCTATCATCTCTTCTCTGTTTGCACTAGCTTAGTGAGCTAGCTAACAAGTTAGTTTAAAACAAACTTTAAAAATCCACTTGCAATGGCACAAGCCAAACGGTACCTGAATGTTTTGCAAAATCAGCCATTGCAATGCCTCCGGACAATTACCTTAAATTCAACTAATTGTCAGAACATCCTATCGATTTTGATTGGGGGGGCATGAAGAGATGTTGGTGGTGCACAAGGGGGACGACGAAGTAGCAGGGGGTCTGGGGGTCCTCTCTCTGAAAAATCTGAGCCTTTTCAAACTAATTTCCTGCATTTCTACACAACCTCACACAGGGCATTTTCTAATTTATTTATTTATGCCCAATAATACCAAATCATTATCTAATCTTGGAAACAAGTATAGTTGTTTATTAAAGATGTATATTAAAGATGAACTATATTCCTTCAACATTTCTGTCTTTTTGTGTTATTTTCTATTTACATGTGAAACTACGTTTGCCGCCGTTTCTTGGTGCTGATGCCATTTTCTGCTACCACCTGTAGTTGCCCAGGAATACAGGGAAATTTGTATGTGGGTTGAGAGACTGCAGCCCTATGGTCTCCTTGGTATATAAGTTATAGCACTTTATAGCATAGGAGTAATAATATAGGAATAAATATAGTAAAAAGTCCAACAATGAAAACTTAAGGTTACCTCAACTTTCACAATATGTGGATGTAGCATTTCTCAGAAACAGGAACAGTGCTTGGTAACAGTTGCTAAACTGACATTAAGTTGTAGCAGCTATGTGCGATACTTATATTATTGAATTCTGTTTTCACAATGGCCAATGTAGTATTATATTACCTACCAGTGAAAATATTTAAAATGATATTCCTTCTTCTCTCTTGTGGCCAATACATTTCTGTCTGAAGTCTGCACCTCTGTCATGCACACAGTCCAATTCTGAAAAATTGTGCACTTTCTTACTGGGACTTCAAGGATGTCAGTAACTCCGCAAATTGAACTAGTCATGCTAACACATTATGTGTGAATGTTTAAAAGAAAGTCCTATCCCTTTGGAATGGCACAAAACGTGTCTTCAGAGATTGCAGTTTGCAACGTCAAATGGGTTTATTAGGTTGGAAACGACCCACAATACCATCTACACATGAATGTAGTAACACTTTAATGTGCAATACATATTAATCCTCATTGTAATAGCGGTCAAATTTTTAATTCAGAACAATAAAACTGTATAAGTTTGACTGACAGTACAAAAGGTGATAATGAGGATCATGGAAGCTGCTTGAATGTTTAGTCCCATTAAAGGGAATGTGATATTGAGCGAGGGTATACAAATTTGATTCTTTTGTACTTTTCTCCGTTATTTTTTCTGTGACTAAATGCAATATAGCATGAATGTCAACTTGGTATCACGCCTTAGAGTATCATTGTGATGCCCTTGTGTGAATGGCAAAATGTTTCTATTTCACATACCGCATTTTTCAAAGACTGAAAATATCCTTTCAGATGGAGCAAATTAATCCCAAAAGTGTTTTCAAAGCCAAACAAATCTAGTTTCTATGGAAACAGAAGTTAGCAAGTGAGCACATGGATGACAGGTTGGGCCACCCACACGATGGGACCCTCAAGATCAAGAAAAACAATGTAAAGATCATATTTTCTTCTGAAGAATTTATTGTGTGTCCTTACCATACAGCTTAGTACTTGTATATTTTGAACTACATTTTTTTAAAAAATTATATTGCTGTTGAATTCATGTATATTAGATGCTAAAAGTCAAAGCTAATGTAGCAGACCTTGCTAGCTGCCATTTATCCGCAATAATAATTTCCGCAAATCAGTTTGTTGCTATGAACACACCAACTAGAAAAGGTTACATTTTCTGAAGAAAATGTGAGTGAGTTTGCTTGCGAAGTCTAAAGCGTATGAATTGCTCATTGTGCTGTGATAGCAATAAGAGGGCATTAAGGGCAGAGGGTGCCAGGGCCAATAGAAGAGAGGGCATTACGGGGAGAGGGGCCCAGGGCAGTGTCATGGTTTCTCAGCCTGCTGTTCTCTGTTTGACCACTTCCCTGGGGAGCGCTCGTGTTGCGTCTCTTCTCTGTTTCTTTGTCCGTTTCATGTTTTTGGGTTTGCTACTCAGTGTATTCACCTGTTCCGTAGTTCCCATTATTATTTAAACCTCGCGTCACCTGTGGTAGACGCTTCCATATTGCCTATCCTTTTATGAAGAAAGCCGGCATTCTAGGACATCTCCTTTTCCAGTCCCGCTCTCTTTGTTGTGGAAAGCGTAAGCGTTATTTTGTTTTCATTTGTTTCACCATTTATCGGGTGTTATAGTCACGTTCCGAGGGTGTCCTTGTTTTTTGCTGTTTTCCCTTAAACCATTATTGCTATTGCCCGTGTATTCATGGCTGCTCCGTTTTGCAGGAGTGTTTTTGGTTTCGGCTCCCTCGTTGTGAGCTAAAGGGTTTTTCGTTGTTGTTTGATTGTATATATATAGTTAAGAGTTTTTCACCCTATTAGGGTCGTTTGAGTTGTAGCGGTATCTCTCCTGTGTGGAGAGTTATTATTTGTTTGTATATTGTAATTCCCTGTTTGCGGGGTTTCCCTCCCGCTTTGTGGTGTTCAGTGAGCATTCTCTGAACCCCTACTGTCGCGTCTGGTCCTTCGTTCCCACGCTACCCCTGACAGGCAGATGGTAGAGAGGGCATTAGGAGTAGTGAGGGCATTGGGGCAGAGGGGGCCAGGGCCAATAGAAGAGAGGGCATTACGAGAAGAGGGGGCCAGGGCCGATGGTAGAGAGGGCATTAGGGGTAGAGAGGGCATTGGGGCAGAGGGGGCCAGGGCCAATAGAAGAGAGGGCATTACGAGAAGAGGGGGCCAGGGCCGATGGTAGAGAGGGCATTAGGGGTAGAAAAGGCATTAGGGGCAGAGGGAGCCAGAGCCAATGGTAGAAAGGGCATTAGGGGTAGAGGGAACCAGGGCCAATAGTAGAGAGGGCGTTAGGGGCAGAGGGGGCCAGGGCCAATGGTAGAGAGAGCATTAGGGGCGGATGGGACCAGGGCCAATGGTAGAGAGGGCATTAGGGGCAGAGGGGGCATTGGGACAGAGGGAGCCAGGGCCAATAGTAGAGAGGGCATTAGGGGCAGAGAGGGCCAGTGCCAGTACAGTAGCCTATTGTTAAGATTACATTATTAACATTAACAAGATGTCATTACCGCAGCAATGTATTATTTGAATTATTATTATTATTTTAACACTTAAGTAGAGATGATTTACATATTAGAATTGCAATATCTGTCATAAAAAGCAACATATTTTATCTTTTGTGTGTATGAAGACAATTGACATCTAAGGTTACTGTCAAAATTTTCCATGGCGTAGAGAAAACCATGAAATTTTTAATATCAGTATATACAATGATGCACAAAGCTGTCATGATCCGTGGCTTATTTTTCCTTTTTCACTACGGTTCTCGTCCTTTCTCTCCGGTTGGGAATCCATCTGATTTTTTCCCACGTTCTGTTCCGGGGTTTTGCTTCACCTCGCTGATTATTCATTTTACCTGTGCTACTGCCTGCGGGGTATTTAAGCTCCTCACTTCCACTTCCCGGTGCTTCTTTGTCATTCCGTATTACATTGAGCCAGGTAAAGTGACCTTGTGATATTAAACTTGTTTTATGTTCACGAGGGACTTGCTTCTTAGCTTATTATTCAGGTATAGGATTATTTTCCTCCTGTTAGCTTCACTGTGCTATTTTTTCCATGCTGTTCTCACTGAGACTGTTTTTCTTTGGTGGTTTAATTTTTGTATCACCTTCTGGCGGCCGTTTTAGTGTGCCGAAGGTGTTCCTTTTCTTTTCGGTTTTCCAGTTTTAGCTCTAGTATTGAGCTCGGGAGACTTTTGGGGGTTTCACTCGTGTGTTTGAGTTCGCCCTATTTTCCTGGGTTGATTATTATTTGGCTGTTTAGCTACTAGAATTTTTTCCTTTTTCTTTTTTTACCATTAGCGGTTTAAGCTCCCTTAGTGGTCCTCACATTCATGGGTGACTTGTTCTGATCCCCCTTCCTGTCGCGATTGATTCACCACTACTGACACCTTTACAAAAGCTTGATGAAAATGAACTGAAATGTCTTAAAGGTTTATAGAAATAAAAAAAGGAAAATGTATAAAATTTACTTTATTGTAGTGTTGCAGTAAGGACATTTTGTAAGAACAAGTGATGAAAACCATAAAAAATAAACATATTCTAGATTAAAATCTTAACGACTATATGCAATTTTGTATTCCTGGTTATATGTATTACTCTGATGGTTAAAATGAAAATTCATAGAGGCTTGCTTTTTTGAATTTGGGAGAGTCAAAAGTGACCGTAGTTGCAGAAACACTTATGGTGCAAAGACACATAGCTGGCCAAAAAACAGCTGAGAAACCAATGGATTGTCCAATTATTTTTGCTGTAGATACTTTGAAGATCAGCACTATAACCTCATATTTATTTATTTATTTCACATTCAATGTGCTAGAGTACAGAGCCAAAACAACAAACATTGTGTCACTGACCAAATACTTTCACATTGCACTGTACGTACATACAGACACATAGACTATGTTCTGTAAAATCCCAACATTACGTGTATTTTACGAGGGAGAATTCCTCTCACTCAAAGATTAGACATAAATTAAAAGATATTAATCATCTAGAAATCTCCTGTATGGAAGAAAACTGTCAGACACAATTCACCAGGGCAGCCACATCCACTTTATATATAGCTGAGTCCAAGTAAATTAATCAGTGAATTGTTCAGTAAATTAAAAAATTAATTGAGTAAAGATTTTAATTTCCCTATAATATCTTGAGACATTAAGTAAGTGGCATAAATATTTCTGCAGATTTCACCTCTTGTCAAGCATAGATTGTAGTCTATATATATAACTACACTGCTCAAAGAAATTAAGGGAACAATCAACACAGTATAACAACAAGTCAATTCAACTTCTGGGATATCTATCTGTCCAGTTAGGAAGTGTAAACGATTGTGAATCAATTTCACCTGCTTTGGTGCAAATGAAAGTGACAACAGATGGACAGGAGAGGCAACAGCAAGACAACCCCCAAAAAGTAAATGGTTTTGCAGGTGGTGGCCTCAGACCATTTCTCTCTCCTTTCTGACTGATTTTTCTTTAGTTTAGCATTTTGCTAGTGCCTTTGTCACTACTGGTAGCATGAGGTAGTACCTGCAGCCCATTCAGGTTGCACAGGTAGTCTAGCTCCTCCAGGATAGCACATCCATACGTGCCATCGCAAGAAGGTTTGCTGTGTCTCCCAGCACAAGAGCATGGGGGAGATACCGGGAGACGGGCCATTACACAAGGAGAGCTGGACAGGGCCCTAGAAGGGCAACAACCCAGTGGCAGGACGGGTATCTGTTCCTTTGTGCGAGGAGGAACAGGAGGAGCACTGCCAGAGCCCTACAAAATGACCTCCAGCGGGCTATTCGTGTGCATGTTTCTGACTAAACTGTGGGTACGGACTCCATGAGTGTGGCATGAGGGCCCGACGTCCTGTAGTGGGACCTGTGCTCACAGCCCAGCAGCGTGCAGCTCGATTGGCATTTGCCAGAGAACACCAGAATTGGCAGGTTCGCCATTGGCGCCCCGTTCTCTCACAAATGAGAGCAGGTTCACACTGAGCACATGTGACAGACGTGAAAGAGTCTGGAAACGCCGTGGAGAATGTTATGCTGCCTGCAACATCATCCAGCATGACCGGTTTGGCTTAATTGACTTGGTGTTATACTGTGATGATTAAGTGTTCCCTTAATTTTTTTGAGCAGTGTAATATTTCACATTGTAATCTTGATATTTTTAGTCATGCTTGTATGCGCCCCTGTGTGTAACAGACAGGAAGCTGTACACGCATTGTGCACACACCTATGTAGACGCACTTATATGCACCGTTAAAATAACATGTAAACAACTGCGACATGAGTTTAGACCAGGTTTGTGGTGTTTTAGCACAAGCACTTTCTGCTGGCTGAAGATAGTAATACGCCAAAAATAATTCTGGCCACTTTTATTCAAAGCTATCCACCTATATTTTACCCAGGATTTTTTTTTTATACCACTGGAAAAAATAAATGTAACTGAAGTTAATAAATATTGTGTGTTACTGTGTGTGTGTGTGTGGTTGTAGAACAGAATGGAAGTAAAATATCACTCTTATGGTACAGTTTAGAATTCTAAATTCAAAAATGCAAATCTAGAACATCAGTCACAGACCACAGACATTCCCTTTAGGGATTTTTGTTTAGTCAGAGTCTGGGGAATGCATAGCAGAATGGTTGAGGCTTCAGACCCGCGAGAGGCACTTAAATGAAGCTTTCCGTAATGCCTCTGCTTCTCATGTTTTTTTTTTACCTCTCCCCCCACCCCCACACACAAGACTTACCTGCAATCCAGGAGAGCAGACAAGTCTTCTCCAGAACCTATGCTGCCAGCTGCCACTTCACTCCACAGTGCACAGTCACTGGTTTGGTAAAGTACACGTCATGGGCAGCTGTGACTGCATATGTCAAATGGGCCAGAGGAGTTACTGATGTGCAGTAACAGGAGGACAGACCCACTGACTATGACCCTCCTTCCCTGGATGATGCTATGGCCAATAATGCTTCAGGGCACAGGTCAAGACTCGACACCAGTATGGGTACATCCAGTGTTCAGTTAAGAAAACACACCCACCCATCCAAACCAAAATAATAAAGCAACAAAACTTATTATAAAAATAATATATTGTAAATATATTATAAAATATATTATAAAAATACATGTTATATGGATGGTCCTTACAGTTATTCTGTGTGTGTGCAGCAATTCGCCTGAGGATTCTTTCGCACTATCATTGTGAAAGATAAAAGTTGCACAGTTGCAACAGTTCATTCAAGACCAATACCTTAGAATTACAAGTTTAAAGATGCTCAGATCCTATGATGTTTAGCATTTTCCCCATTTGCATCAGGTTTTTCTTTGATAACGTGCAGTTTCCTTATTGAACACCAGGGAAAACAGTCCAAGGAAAATGAAAGGATCCCACTTAACATTGCCTGTAACTACTGAATATTTCACATGAAACTCATAAATGCCGAAAAAAATAAAAGTGGCACCGGATGATTACCAAGTTGGACCCAAGGAAAAATGAATAATCTTTCTGAGATGGTAATGAACTGCAGAGTGCAAACAACAAGCAAGGACGAGGCCTGAGTCAAACCAGACCATGATTAATTAAAATTTTCTTCAAAAACTGGAACTGGTCAATTTATCATTTCCGTGTTTGAACTGCAAAAAGCCTGTTCCAGCTGTGTGGGCCTTTTCACCAGGGTGCATTAGTGGGATTTGCACTGTAATCATCTCTCATGATGTTCCAATTCACATTACAAAGACTTGATGACTGTGATCTTCGGTCCCATGGAACAAGCTTACAGACAATGCCACTGACATGTAGGCAGAATTAGACTTCTCTCTCGTTTTCTCTCTCTCTATCAGAACAAAATGCAGGGCCCACTCATACACTAAAATAATTGTTCCCTTTTATGACGAGAAGTGTTTGCCAAACAGTGGAGTTTGCAGATGATGGACATAGCTGGCCGCAATAACAGGCCAGCACTTGAGCAACAGGCATGTGTGTGATGCATTAGTGCACTCATTACTGCCCTGTATCACTTTGGGCCACCCAGCTTTCCACCACTTCAAAGCAATCAGGTAGTAAATGTAAATGATCCACCTCCAAAGCAGTCTAGCCTATTCCAGCATTGGGGCTTCCTCCCACTAGAGGCCATTACCAAACAGATGAACGCCAAACAGTATTCATTCACATAGTGAAGATCTATTGGCAATAAGCAAATATTTACATAACATTTATTACATATACATTTAGTACAAGGCATGTTAAATGGTCTGTTCAATTTAGAATGGTGCTTAGATTGCAAGTAGTGACTACTAGCTTGCAAATTGCCAGCATAAATATCCACAAGGGAAAAATTCAAACACTTACAAGAATATCCAATAAGATGTTCCGGTAAGCTAAGGTGTTGAGAAACACTCCCAATGCTGATACAAAAAACAGTTAGCTAGCTAACGTTAATTGTCCTGGATGACATTCTGGCAGTTGACAAAAGTTGTGCAGGTAAATGCTAACGTTAGGTTGCCAATCATTATCAATCCGACTTTGTCACATCATTGTGTCAAGTCTCTCAACGAGAGAGCACACGTTATATTAGTTAACGTTAACAAAATCATGAGGTTGAGGAATTGGATTCAGAGTCAGGAGTTATTTCACAAATAGCGGAGCATCTTTAGTTGTGCATTGACTAAAGACAAAAAGAAAACCTTAAGTGAAATATTTGGCATATTCTTTGCTAAATGCTTCTTTATTGGAAAGATATGGCTGTTAAGCTCCAAAGTTGACCAAAAATGCAAGTAATAATAATGAAAAACAACAATAACTTTATTCTTTTTGAAACACTGGGTTATAAAGTGCTGTAGGCTACAAAATAAAAGAACAAAAAACAACATGATAGAAATGAAATACAAGAAATTAAAATAAATTTAGGCCTAATGAAATAAATAAATATAATACAATGTAGTAAAATACAATTAACTAATAAAAGGCTCAATATATAAAAATAGCATCCATTTATGGTCATTTATTTCCCTTTTCTAAATTGAAAATAAATGTTTAAACTGATATTTTATCTTTATTTCAAGTCACAGTTTACCATCAACAGTCTTTGTTGTGAATCAGCTGGCCAGTAATATTATTTGAAGTAATTTCTAGTGTTTGTCCTCTTGCAGGTGTAAGTTTTACAAAAATATTTATACTCATATCTGAAGTTAGAAACCATAAGACGTGTTTAAAAATGTTTTATTGTACGTTTGCAGAGTCAAAAACTGAATTTGAGCATTTAGAATGTTGTGCTGCCATATTGGCTTGGCACTCAAGGGGCACAGTGTTCCAGAATTCCGTGGCACTTCAAACATATATTTATTTGCCTAAGGGATACTGTCCTCAAGCATTTATATTGTAGCCACTATGTAACACATTCAATTATTCATAATTATACCATGGCTTGGATAAATTCTCGATTCTGATGGTGGGCATTAAGTAAGGAATAAACCACGATGGGCTGTCCCGTTATTGGAAAATAATTTACGACGGGCATAGTGATGCAGCTAAGGCCGCTTACCACACCTGAAGTACATTATTTTCCAATAACGAGACAGTCCGGAGTGGTTTATTTCCCTTATACCACGGTTACCAACAACGATTATATATTAGTTACTTTAATATTTATTGATTTAATCAGCAGAAATTTAAATAGCCTTCCGCTGACCTTTTGGCATGTTGTTTTTGCGTTGTCAAGCAAAACTGCTGGTTGGTAGTTCTAATTGAACAAAAACCATTGTTAATTCTATTTCTGGTTACTAGTTCTATTTAGTCCGTCGTTATGCAAAAACCTCTGGTTGTTAGGTCTGAAAACAATTGATTCTAGTTCCCTCTCGCTTTTATAACCTACCATTGTAATGGATTTTAGTGGCGGATAATGAAACGTGAAGGTAGGGGGATCAGAACAAGTCACTTACGCCAGTGAGGACCAATAAAGGGAGTACTACTATAAATGCCCCCAAAAAAAGACAGGAAACTAATTCCTTGTAGCTAAACAGCCAAACGAAAATCAACCCAGAAAAATAGGGCGAACTTGAATATAAGAGTGAAACGCAAACTAAATTTCCCGAGCGCAATACGGGAACCAAAACAGGAAACTTAGCAAAGAAAATAACACCTTTGGCACATAAGTTAGGACGGCCGGAAGAGTGTAAAACCAAAACGAAACGTCTCAGAGAGAACAGCAAAGGACAAAATAAATAGCGCAGAAAGCTAACAGGAGGAATAATACCTATACCTGAAAATTAGCTAATTAGCAAGTCCCTCGTCGTGAACATAAACAGCGAGGTCGCTAATACCTGGCTATACCTGGCTCAATGCAATGTCGAATGACAAAGAAGCACCATGGAAGCGGAAGTGAGGAACTTAAATACCCCGCAGGTAGAAGCACAGGTGAAAAGAATAACGAGTGAGGGAAAGCAAAACCCCGGAATGGAACGAGGAAAAAATCCGATAGATTCTCAATCGGGAAACCAGGACGAGAACCGCAATGAAAAAAAACAACAATAACCCACGAACCATGACAACCATAGGCTACAATTGGCACCAATTTTGGTTATTTTTGTCATTACATTTAAACTGTGTAATGCCCGGCTCCGAGGTCATTATTGCACTTATACCATGGTTACGATGATTATGAATAGTTACATTTACATTTATTGATTTTTATCAACTTAATAAGCTTAAATTGAAATATCCTTGCGCGGCCCTTTTGGCATGTCGTTTTTGCGTTGTCAAGCAAAACTGGTTGGTAAACCAGAAACTGAAAACCTCTTGTCGCTAATTATATTGCTCGTTCTATTTAGTTCTATTTAGTTCTATTTAGTGTTAAACTGAAAACCTCAATGGATTCTATCAGGAAAAAATTGTTCCTTTTCGTTTTTATATCTTACAATTGGCTTCGTGTCGGGGGTTCTTCGCCTCTGCATCATTCATTATTTTCCAAAATGACCACCTCGTCGTACGAGGTAGCACTAGCAACATTTTAATCACCGTTCTAAATTAATGCGCATGAACGATTTGCAATTGGCAGCTACACAACCTATGCCTGGATGAGAATGGCGAACTTAACTATTGCTCCATAACCAGTTAATTTGGAGTTCAAAACGTTCAAGAAAATAAGTTGAATAAATACTTAATTAATAAAGTAAAATAAGCATAATGTAGCTACTTTCTTTCCCTCAGTGACTGGATGGTAGACGTAGCCTACGCCACCTCGTAGGCGAACTTAAGTAAAAAAAAATCTTTTTTTTATGCAAATGAAATATGTGGTTAGGTAACTATAGCATATAGGCCTAGTTACATCATCACAGAGTTAGCTATGCAGTTTGGTGTTTATATGTGCAATGTTTATTTATTTATTTTTGAATTCATAGATTTGTCTCTTCTATGCTATCGAGTAACCATAGCAACAGTTTAGGCTACAGCTGATTCATAAAACCCATTAAAACATGATTTTGTTTTGCTTTAGATTTACCATTTACTCAGAAAATTCTGGTTTACTGTACGTGTTATAGCCGATTGTTGTTCTGCAGTAGCAGTGTCATGTGCATTCACTGGTTGATTGATAATTCTGGTGACTTACAGGTCAACTTGGACTAAAAATAAAAAATATTTACCTTTTACTGTTCATTTTGTAACTGGATTGAAATAAGTTCAAAAAAACATTTTTACATTTTGAAATTAATAACAAAAGACTGTGTTTTATGTGTGAAGTTTGGCTTGGTCAAAAGCTGCAAAAGGCAGTAAATTCAAATGAGCACCACCAAGCCAAACTACACTATCAGGAATTCAGTACTCTGTTTTTTATATCTGACTGCTATACAGTTCTGTAGCTATGTTTGTCAGGGATGTCAACTTTGAGAGTTGGGCAAGAGTGAGAATAGACTTTTGGTGACCCAAATCGACCCGACCCGACTCACCCCGCCTCACGAATGAGAAATTCCATTCACAGATCCCTCTAACCCCACCCCAACAAACAGTAGTATATAACATCAGTTTTAGAAGTTTGACAAGTTCGATTGTTTCTTCATACAATTTAATGTATTTTCATTGAATATGGAGATGGTAATTTTCTCCTGTACAGATTGAGGACTCATTGTAATGATTTAGACATGTAGAGTTAAGAGTTGATGTTGGAGAATTGATTTGTCAACCATCAATGCAAAAAATGGGAAGGTCAGAAACGGAGACTTCCACATTATGTAGGGCCTAATTGAATATAAAATGAGCAACTTCAATGATTCATTAATTTGGACAGGGGAAAATAACCATCACCATATTCACTTAGAAGCAAACTTAAAATATTATGAAGAAACAATACTCCAAGACCCAGCTTCATAGTACTTGTCAAACATAGATAACTGGTATTGTATTGTGGTTATCGGCGTGGGATTGGTGTTCGGGGGTCCATGGCTTTATTTTGACCATTTATTTGGAATCCTCATGTCTTGGAGCAATTTGGTACAAATTGGATGATTGGTAGTACTATATTCACAAAATATTATATGAATCCTACAACAGTAAAGGTCCAGCCTGGGTCCAATCAATTAGCTTAATTTCTCAATTTTTTCAATTAATTCCTACAAATGTCGACTAACCTTATCTATTTATAACTATAGAAAGCATTTTGTAACAATCTGAAAAGGTGGGTGTCGAAATCCACTTTTCTGTGTGTTTTACAAAGAATGATCCACCTCTCATTTCAATTAGTCTCCTTTTTAGCTAGCTAGCTAACGTTATCTATCGTTAGCTAGCTAACTATGGGCTAGTCTTAGTAACAGCTAACATTACATTAGTCTGATGTCGCCTATGTTAACTAATTCTTAGGTTAACAAAGCATTAATATTGTTATTGCTGCAATTAATATGCCAACAGTTAATAGTGCAAACATATTTGATCACTTATTCGTGATTTACTTTAAAGTGCATTTTCGTTTACTTACAGTCGACATTTGAGCTCAAGACAACTCGGTTCGAGTTTGTTTTCCAAACTGCGCAATACATTGTACACTCCACCCTCTCACCCTTTCATCGCCAATGATAAGTGATTGGCTGGCGGAGAGGGTGGAGTGTACGTGGAAGTGTGCCAGTTGACTTTGAAAACGGCTATCGAACAGCATGCAGTGCACACGCACAGGTTTCGGGACACGGGAAGTTGAACTATTTTTGCTATGAAAAAAAATGCAGTGAAATTGCGTGAGAATTGTTGCTGTTCTGTGAAAATGTGTGAGATGTTTTGCTTTAGCATGAGACCGTGAGAAAAGAGCCTCACGGTCAATGCGTGAGAGTTGACATCCCTGGTTTGTCTACTATATTTCAAACAACATGCATTCATCACTGGGCAGATAGGCTCTTTGAGAGAAGGTTTGAACCAAATTAATACTCTTCGAGGTCACCATGATGGTGATTTGTATAAAAAGGCTTTGCCACATACCAATATTGATAGCTAACGTGATAATATTGGTAGGTAGCTTTTGAAAGGTGCATCTAAATTTTTAAGTCTGTTTACATTTCAATTTTTTTTTAGAAGTATTCTAAAGCGATATGTGTGACGAGGATGAGTCGGAGGACCAATATGTGAGGGGATCAATAAGTTACCCACAAGACGTGGAATAACCACTAGATAAAATGGAGGAAGAGGAGTCCACAAACGGAACAGAGAAAATAAACAAATGGAAAAGCACTCCCGGCAAAAAGCCAACAAAAAGCAACCCAGAAAAAAGGGCGAAACAGACTCGAGCAGAAAAACAAATGAAAGACCTCTAGCTCAATAATAAACAAATGAGCTCTGCAAAGAGGGAATATGAGAAAGGAAAACAGAAGTTACTGCCTCAAAGAGGACAGATAGGCAACAGAGGAAAAAACCAAGAAAAGAGCTAAATGAAAGGATAGAGGGATCCTAAGGATCTAATCCTAACTTTTTAAACTAAAGAGGTTCCTGCGTTTCTTTCAGACGCAAAAGAAAAGCAGTCCTCCAGCTGTACCGTTTACCAGGCTTAGCGTGCAAAGTATGACACAAAAGTGAGGAGCAAAGGAGCAGTGTTTAAATAGCCAGCCCGCACCTGCAACTAATTATCCTGATGGCATTGTACAGCGAAATAAAAAGACAGGAGTACCCTCTTGCGGCCCAGAGTGGCAACAGCCGCAGAAAGATGTATAATTGATGTATAATTGTATGCTGTGATTGCATTAGGCTATTCAATGTATACTTTCACCTATTGTTTTATTTCTACCCATTGAACTCCATGTTGAATGTTATGCTATGACTGTAATTGTTATCACAGGACATCTGTAATGTTAATGACCTATTTGGATGGGATAAAGTAGAATATCTCCGTAATCAGTGTCTAGAAATGCAGAGATGGGAGCAAGGGACCAGCTTTCGGCTCTCAACGTCAGCACCGGATACAATGTTGCCATCTGCTGATATCTATGATTTGCACTCAAAAAGCCAGTTTTCATTCATTTTTACAGCAAATTAAAAACATTTCCACTAATATAATGGTGTTAACTCTGTGCATTATATTTATTTAAAAAATAATTTATAATTTTTCCAAAGTAATTGTTTTTGTTCTTACCACACAGACAAAGATAAGGTTTTTCTTTTTGTATTATTTATTTTGGCCTACGTCACATTTTCACGCCGTAGTTGGCAAGTGAGCATGTATGAGTTTGTTAATGAAATAATGTGGTTCTGGAGATCCGTATAACATAATGCAGTGTTAGGACAGAAAAGCCGATTATAAGGTGCGCTTATGGCAGAAAGTTATGAGAACATGTATATGCTATTGAGATGAAAAATATATGAGTAGATTGAAATGAAACAACATTTGGACATGTCATGATTGCATCATTTATTTATTTATAATTGTTGCATTATTAAAAATAATTTATTTATAGCCTATCCATGAATTATATAAATGGAATGAATTACACAATTGAATGATTCCTCAGTTTTAAATCTGTCGCTTAAACTTCACCTTGAGGACAGAATAATTCTATTTCAAATATATATTAAAACGATTAGCTTATGATTAAGCTGAATATGGTGGAATAGCTATTTCAGTGATTAGCCTACTTTATTATAGCCTAGCCTATAGGCTATACGTCATTGTCCTTAATGAAGGTTGATATGATAATGAAGGTTAAAATCAGGCAGAAAGAAAAACTGCAGTAGCCCAATTGCTTTTCTTGGGTTATTTGTCATTACAGTGCAGCCAGGTGTCGCTTGTGTTGATGAATGAATGAAGGATGAAGAATGTGTTCTGCCAACATCCCTTACATGATTATAAAACCTATTGGCTAAGCTGAAACGCGTAGGCTACCTTCATGTTTATGGGCATGCCGCGATAGACTATTAATAAAAAGCATTTTTAAAACTTAAGAGCTTCTAAAGACGAGTGCCTCGGAATAGTTTTTCTTTATTAGGCTACAAGTAGAACAACTGCTTATTACATGTATATGGTCCTGTTTTTTAAATTTTATAATACAGACTAAAATCCTGATTGGTTCAGACACCGACACCTTGACCAGAGTGATCACATTAACTTTGTTCAGTGTTGGTACATTTGTTTAGTGCTGCTTACAATAGGCCTACCAACCTTTTCAATTCCCTTAATAGCTCAGCTAAATTGTTTAATAAAATGGTAGGCCTATAGTAACTTTCCCCATAGTAGCTGGGCCTGTCATATTAAGTTACATTATGTTTCTAACCTTGTAGCCTACTTGCTGAGGCGCTTTGCCATCTCTGTTTAATTTAATCTTAATTAGTTTGTGTTTGCTGTTATTTTATTGAATAAAATGTGTAGCCTACATGTTCATATATGTTTATGAACATACTTTGTGGTATCAAATAATTTCTTAGAATGATAATGGGACAGTTAGCACTAGAGTAAATTCATTTCAAGCGGACATTGTTAATTTCTGCATGGTTACATAACGTTACTTAAAACGATAGCTGTCATAATATCAAGTTCATGGAATTTTAGGTGTGAAGCTAATTCAATACGATGGAAATCCATGTGTGTGTGTGTTTGTCTATGTAGTTCCATGGAAAATAGGCCTAGCAACTGCATACACGCTCGTATAAACTTATTAACAAGCAAACAACAAATCTTGGAGAAATTCTCGAAATTTAAAATTTTATTAAAAACCAATGAACAATGAAGATAAACCAAATAAAGCGCTCTATTGCGGTAATTATGTAACATAGGCTAATTAACTTAATCTGCGAGGATAAGATTTGGTTCGACTGTCAGTATCTAATTTTAGCTATCAGATGATGTTAAAAAGTTTAGGAGATCGCTAATGTCAGTTTTAACAAGACAAATTAATGGATTTGGTCAAAAAAATACTTCTCAATATCGTAGTGTTGCCTGCGTTTATCCCAAGCGTTTATCACCCGTTGCTTTGGATAAAAGCATCTGCCAAATGACTGTAATGTAATGAGAACTTGTGGAGAAGGGAGGTGGGCTTTGGCATAGCCTTCTCTGCGTCACTGCTCTGCGCCTTCATCGTTGTGCATGTGACTTGACAAAACAAAAAAACACTGGACACAAGTGCACATGTGAGATGAGTGCAAAATGAAAACTTCCTGGTTCAGATGTGCTCCCCATTCATTTCTACTGGCATTGCTGTCTCTCTACATATTATATACCCTAAAGATGGGAGTGTCTACTCCATTTTGTCGTCACACCAAAAACGTTCCATGCGTCATATAACATTACACATCCTATCTTCACTGCAAACTGATTGCTTCTGGCAGAAAAGCGCTGGCAGGGAGCAATTGAAAAAGATGCAAGTGTTCAAAAAAATAATAATACATGGACAAAATATCTGCATGGCAAACTGTCCACAAAAAGCGTGAGGAAGCCTGCATTATTAACCTCTTTATTAATGTTAGCTTGAGAAAACTACACTGTAAGGCAAGATCATAACATGTATGCAAGGCTATAGCTAGGCTACTGGAGACAATAGCTTAAATCTGCCACAAGCATTGCCCCACTGATAAGTACTTTTGAGCCTGTTTTTTTGGATTTGCTTTTCTATCTACTTATTTAACATACACTTAATGTAGAGGTCGGCTAATAGTTGTGACTTGCACTTGGACCGAAGAGAGCACAACCAAAGGCATCCTCGAGTGCCTCATACGTGGAAAAACCAGGGGGAAAGACTGGGGAAAACTCCTTTCTCACAGGAAATAACAGAATATTTAACAACATGTCAATTCACACTGGATTGCTATAACTTGGGGTTATTTTTACAAGGCATAGTAAAAGACGCCGTAATTTTTACTGGCATGGGAGCATGCAGTCTGTAATGTTACAGACATGGCAGATTTGGACTGGAATAAGAGAGATCCTCCGGTAATAATTAGGCTACATTACCCCACCTCCCCCCGTAAAACTGATCCCCTCCGAATAGGGCTGACGCATTACATTCTTATACAATCCGTCAATGTCAGGCTCTTTCAGTTTTAAGTTTCTTTTTTATTTAAGTGCCACAGGGCAATGGAAGATATAGCTAACTTAACATTAGCTCACGTTATTTAACTTGGCTAAGATAATTATTTTCATTGCATTGGTTATAAGTATAAGATAGCTATAACTGAGCTAAGCACTTTCAAAGGAAAGTTTCCTTTCTGGGTTTCCTTTCCTCATTGAAGAAGCCCAGCTGCTTTTAACTTGAAAATTCTGACTCTTTGATGTCCTTCTTTCAAAGCAGGAAGGACTGCATGTGGAGAAGCCATTGCTTGGCCTTACATGAATTGGATGGCAAACTCAATGTTTGTGCAAAATGCAAGGCCACATAAAATCTTGGTGTTCACATTTCAGAATATACATTTGTTTGTCATCCATCCTTATGTGCCCCCAAAACCCCAAACATCCCCTAAATAAGTTTATAAATGATCCAATAGCACAAGTAAAGTTTATTGTTAATGCAGCAGAAAAAAGGGCCACATGCCAGACCGTGTATGAATATTGAATATGATATTGCAATAGAGAGCTGATGTAACTGAATGAAGAAAATACCCTTTTCAATGATCGCTCCTGCAGAAAGCCAATGCCTCCTGCGTGGCAGCAGTCTCCATGGCTCTTTTCAAGAACGAGTCCACTCAATTCAAAAGGTGGCATCCACTCTTCCAAAATGCTTGGAGTAGAGGTGTTAAAAAAGTCCCCTGGCAAACGCCGTATTTTCCAGCCTTTCAGAGAGGACCCTGTTTCCAGAGAGCCACGTGAAGTGTTGATTACTTTCTCTGCCAATAATCCCTTTTCCAATTAAAGTGAAAGGAAGAAGAGGAAAATGTTGGTATTGTCTCCCCCAACTCATCTTCTGTGGAGCTTTTTATGAAAATAATCCCCTTTAGCTGCTCATCACAGGGCCTTTATCAGTGGATTCATTTTTGTTACTTTCCTTGCACACTTTCTAAAGCCTCAAGTAATTGCCTCAATATGGATTAAAAGGAAACACAGTGTAGGCGTCAGGGTCATCACCTGATTGTGTAGTGTGTTGGCACAATCTCCGCAGAGCTTTAGAACATTGGTGGGAGCTCATTCTCGCCGGATTTAAGACATTCCATTGAATTATCTGTGGTATCAAAGGTAACTGCAATGACTGAGTGTCATAGAAGGAGCATGATTCCTCTGGCTTAAATTACCAAGAGAGGGGGCATATTCATAGCTGGGATAGGTAGAGATGGGGCAGATTGATAGCTGGGACAGTAAGAGAGGGGCAGATTCATAGCTGCTACAGTTAGAAAGGGGGCATATACATAGCTGGGAAAGTTAGAGAGGGGGCAGATTCATAACTGGGACAGTTGGAGAGGGGCAGATTCACAGCTGGGTCAGTAAGAGCCACTCTGCATTGTCTCCCCCACCCCACCCATTTTTTCTGTGTCATTCACAGCATAGTCCCTCTGGATCACACATCTGCAGCCATGCATGCAGGCCTCAAAACCGCAGCCCTTCATCTTTATTCTCATTTCTGAAATTACAGCCTGCTATTTTGACAATATTATTTTCCCACTGGGAGCTGTCATCTAAGATTAGATTTAGTCTCTAGCTGAGATCACATTCTGCATGGTTAAGATTAATGTCTTGAATCTAATCTTTTTGTATTTAAGATTTACTATATTTCCAAAAGTATCTGGACAACCCCTTAGTCTGGGGCTGTTTTTCATGGTTCGGGCTAGGCCCCTTAGTTCCAGTGAAGGCAATTCTTAACACTACAGCATACAAACCCCAATTCCAAAAAAGTTGGAACAGTATGTAAAATGCACATAAAAGCAGAAAGCAGTAATTTGTATTGTAATTCACTTTTACATATATTTAATTGAAAACAAAGAAAAAATATTTAATGTTTTACCTTATGAGCTTTATAGATTTTTGTAGATATACGATCATTTTGAATTTGATGCCTGCAACACATTCCAATAAAGTTGAGAAAGGGGCAAAATAAAAACTGGGAAGTTTAAAAAACACCTGTTTGGAACATTCCACAGGTAAACAGGTGATGCCATCATGACTATGTATAAAAGGATATCAAAAGACTCTTGATATCTTATTTTCAGGTACTCTTACAAGTGTTACTATAACCTCTCTGCATTTGAATGAATCTCTATGGGAATTGGGGGGTGGGACTAGATTAAGCTGTAAATTACACGGGAAAAGTATGGAACCCATGGTTGGCTAAATGGCTGTAAGCCATCAAGGGTCTGAGGTATCAAACGAGCCTCAAACCATCACTCCGCTGCCAGATATGCAGTAGATGAACAACTGGAAGGGTTGTTTCTCCTGACTTATTTTTCCATAGAGTTCAATAGGAAAGCATTCTGCTTTTATGTGCATATTACATACTGTCCCAGCTTTTTTGGAATTGGGGTTTGTACAATGGCATTATATACGATTCTGTGCTTCCAATTTAGTGGCAACACAAATCGTGCACAGATTGACGTCCATACAGAAATGGTTTGTGGAAGAACTTCACTGACCTGCACAGAGCCCAGACCTCAACCCCATGGAACACCTCACTAATGCCGTTCCGGCTGAATGGAATCAAATCCCAGCAGCAATGTTCCAATATTTAGTGGAAAGCCTTCCCAGAGAGTGAAGGCTGTTGTAGCAGCAAAGGGGGACCAACTCCATACACTCTCAGAAAAAGATACAAAAAGTACCTAAAAAGGTACACTGGGGTGGTACCGTATAGGTACATAAAACTGTACCCCTAGCCAGATACATAATTAAGACATACAGTGCACTCCAAAAGTATTTGGACAGTGAGACATTTTTGTTGTTTTGGCTCTGTTTGCATGCTGTGACTTCCTGATATCTGTGAACCAACAACATCAAAAGACTCTTGATATCTTAGTTTCAGGTACTCTTACAAGCGATTATATAACCTTTCTGCATTTGAATGGATCTCTATGGGAATTGGGGGTGGGACTAGATTAAGTTAGTGACCTATGAAACCACATAAATTAAAAATCACCTGAATCATCTGCATTTGATACATTTTTGTCATTTTTCTGTTCTACAACTGCATTCATATTTGATTGGCCTCAAAATACATACTGAGTGCTGCAAATCAGGTCACGGCCATAAATTTTCCCATAAAAACATGCCTCATTGCCCACTCACCCCCCACCCCCACCACCTTGAGACTTATTGCACGGTTTTGTTTACTGCTTTTCCTCCTTCTAGTGTGTCATTTCAACTGTAAAACTAATTTCATATTAACAAAATGTATACTGATGTAATGTAGTCATAATAATGTATGCTGGTGCTGTGATCATCATAAAATTTATATTTATGCTGGTACTGCATTTATCAAAATGTACTGTATACTGGTGTTGTAATCATCATGCAATCAAAATTTGTGCTGGTGTTATATTCATTATGTAGTAATCAACATTTATTGTGCTGTATTCACGCAATTATAAAAATGAATACATGCACTACAGTCATCAATGTGTACTTGTGTTATGATCAGGTATACTGATACTGTCGGTAGCAGTGGGGTATTCCAGGTATATTAAAGACTACTCCCTTGTGCAGCTCAAACAAGACTAATAGAAATTCTCTGATAAAGGATGAATAATTTATCTATTTTGCTTATTTTTGAATTGTGAAGCAGGAGCCTTAACTTTGCTGTGAGTAGCACTCATTAATATTATGCATGGTAATCATGCCAATTAAGTACTTTTAAATTGTTATATCTTTAACACTGTCAATCAAAAAAGGTTAACTGCAGTGTGGTGCCGCATGTGACGCTATTATTTTACAATGCATTTTCCTATAATTAACCAAAATATTAATTTTTCTGACATTTAAAAAAAAAAGTCAATTTTCCCTACATTTATGATCTTTGAAATGACAGTGTGTACTATCCCAAAATTATTTAGCTAATTGTTTTATTATTTCGTGCCTACACCAACAGCAGAAACGAACGCAACTTTTGTAAGAGGTTCTTGTCGATGAACGAGCCGACATTAAGAAGAGCGTTTAGAAGGGAACATGTTCTTAGAGACAGACAATCCTTTGCTGCACTTGGATGATATCTTTGAGTGCTACCGATTTAGCCGTGAAGGAATTATTTACAAACCCCTATTCCAAACAAGACTAGGCAAGCCCAGCTCAGCCTGTATGCAGCCAGTGGGGAACATTTGACAAGGCACGGCGAATATTAATATTGTTGGCCTGCATACCAGGGCGACGGAGTGCCTCTGATGCTCAAAGGTGGGTGTGTCAGAGTATGTGAGCAGGAGCGAGCGAGGAGGGGAAGCAGACGTAATTTAATTTGAGTTATGAGCACTATTAGGACGTTACCACTTTGCTCCAGTTCACTCCGGTTTATATATTGTGATAAAAATGGACATCACATTTTTTTGTTTAGATTCAAGAGTTTTTATTAGCCATCTGCAACAAGTACACTGGAATTCTTACTCCAGCTCTTACCCGCCTTGTTCACAACAAGTGCAAAATGAAAAATACACAACATATACGAAATACAACATAAATATGATATAAGATATGAATAAAGACAAAATATAAGTGCAATGGGAGATTATGATTAAAAAATATATAAAATTAAAAATAAGTTAAAAAGGAGGTGGAAGATAATGAATGGTGATCAATAAGTAATGTTCATTAAAGTGGCTTGTGGGAAGTTGGATGGCGGCTGACTACTGGTGGTTGTTCAGTATGCGCGCCGCCTGGGGGAAGGAGCTGCCATGAAACCTTGTTGTCCGTGTTTTGATGCTCCGCCATCTGACCCCTGATGGCAGGCGGCGGAACAGTTCACAGCTGGAATGGTGTTTGTCCTTAATGATGGAGCTGGCTCTTTTGCGGCAGCGTGTGGTGTAGAGGTCACTGATTGCTGGTAGCTCCACTCCGATGATTTTCTGCGCTGTTCCTACAACCCTCTGGATGGCCTTCCTGTCCTGAGCGGTGGTGTTGCTGTACCAGTGATGCCCCCAGTCAGGACACTCCCTATGATGCTGTGGAAAAAGTTCACAAGCGTTTGGGTGCTCATGCCCCATCTCCACAGGCATCTCAGAAAGTAGAGGCACAGTTGAGGCTTCGGTATTATAGATCCAGGCGAGGACGTCGGAGATCTGCATCCCCGGGAACCTGAAGCAGTTGACTCTACACTTCCTTTTCCTCAATGGTGATGGTGGAGTGTCTACCCTTGCTTTTTCTGAAGTCAACAATTAGCTCCTTCATTTTGTTGATATTTACAGCGAGGTTATTGTCCTGACACCACACAACTGCTCTACAGTCATGTACAATGTGTACAACCTTGGGCTCAGGCAACAACCTTGGGGTGCTCCTGTGTTCATAACCAGTGTGGATGAGGTCTTATTGTTTATCCTCACCACAAAATAGAATGTTTACTGAACCCCAGCGTACAGACAGAACAAATCCATTTTAACGGTAGCTTATGACACCCGCAAATAGCCTACAAACGTTGTCTGTTATGTGGGTGGTTTAGTTCTAATTGGTTGTTTGTAATTAACTATTATTTTGCTGCCCTTTTTTTGCTTAACCCTTTCACACGTGCCATCACAAATATGTGATCATTCCAGAACTGGCCCAAAAGCCTACACAAATATTTTATTAGAACGTATCAATTGAACGTTCAGTTGAGAATGTAGTCACAAGGGTCACTGCGTTCTAAAGTGCAAACATGACTCCATAGAACCCTGAATAATAGAGTAATAACAATTTATCCAATAGACCCATTTCTTGTTTGTAAATGAAAGAGGAAGTGCATGCAACCCTGGGGCAAAAAGTGTATCACAATGCGGCAGGTTTGATCAACAATGATTTAACGCATCTAGTTTTGTTTCTGGTTGTTTTATTTCACTTTCATCTTGGCAAAGCTATACAAATTATAGCTAGCGTTAGTTTTATTACAACTTTTCTGTACAATAACATTTGTTGGAGCCTAGCATCTAGCTGTAAATGTTTAATCTGCGGTAAATTTATAACTTAATTTTTAACATTAACGTAGTCCAACTCAATGAGTTGGACAGGATACACCACTCCGTTTGAAATTGATATAGTGTAACTTCTGTTAATAACATTAATAACTTGGTAACATTTGGCCAGATACGAGTACATGCCTGTCTTTCAAGCAGCTAAGTTATTTCACACACACAAACAAAGGAGGAGCAGTTGACTATCGTTTCAGTCAAATCTGTGTGAAATGATGTGTTGATGTTTAAAGCCTATCGTTAACCATGAAGCCTACTTTTTAGAACAGAAAAGGCACAAGCCACCAGCATTTTCTTCTGGAATGGTTAGCTAGATAAGTTTCTTATCCATCTTATTTCTTTTATCCAAGTGTTCACTGGTGTAAATGTGTTTTTTCGGGAAATACGTTGACTAACTCTAAGATGGTTAATGTTAGTTTGCTTTCTTTAGATTGTACAAAATTGATTATTTTATTTTGTGAAGTAGGAAGTGTCTGTCCATGGATGAAGATCTAAGTTATCAGTTAGCAAATGTTAGCAAACTAGTTTAATATTCATGCAACCAAGACAGTGTGTTACAGTGGCTAGTTAAAGTTTGTGGCTTAACGTTACACAGACACACAACAAAGTTTGGAAAGTTTGTCAGAAAAAACAGCCCTTAAAGTGATCCATCCATATCTACTGCATATCTGGCAACAGAGTGATAGTTTGAGGCTTGTTTGATACATCAGACCGTTGATGACTTAGAGCCATTTAGCCAACTATGTGTTCCATACTATTCCAGTGTAATTTACAGCTAAATCTAGTCCCAGACTTTAAAACAGAATGAAAAGACAAATACAGATAAATGAGTGCTAGAGTAACACATTTGGTCACAAAACATTTAATTAGCTCACAAATGCATTACTTTCTTTTGTCCAAATGACAATCAAGCAACAGTCCTAGCAGCAATACAGCAAAACTTGTTACAGAATTAATTGAAGAGTTTATGTGACTAATACTACTACTATATATACTATATCCTGAGCTCACTTTAACCAGAGTGGTTTAAAATGTACTACTATCACACCACTTACACAAACATGCATAATTGCTACATTCATTGCCTATGAAAGAAGTGGAAAGAAAAAGGGCCAAAGAGGAAGAGTGAAAATGACTTATCAGCCAGATGCCTCTGGCACATCAGTAGTAGTCCATATTGAACAACCGTACGCATAATGTATTGTAGCGGTGGTTAGCATAGTTAGCTAGCCACCGCTGGGCTACCAGGAAGTAATCATGGAGGCTACTGTTCAGGTTTGTTTATGTTTGTGATTGTTGAAGCTAGCGAGCCAATAAGTAGCTGGCTATAGTTAGCATTGTGATTTGCATACTGAAGCCTGGGAGGGGATAAAAGAGGCTGTCTGCACAGGCCTGTGGTCAGTCTTGGACAACACTTTCTGTTCTGTACTTTGAAGATGCATTAATAAAACTACAATGAATCGTGGTCAAGATCCGCCTGGCTTGTCCCTGAGCACAATCGCTACAATGTTTTTCCCACAAACAGCATGTGGCTACTGCTGGGAAGAATGACATACCTTTCAATGTTTGAAGATTTTGTGGAGTTAGAGGGTTCTGACAGTTTTTGTTGTGGGACACTCCTTCCCTGTAAGGCTCCTCTCCCCCAATGTTTTGATCCCTCAGATCCCCACTGCCAACTCCTTAACAAATAAGGAGTCTTTGCAAATAAGGAGTCTTTGCTGCTGCAGGTGAGCAGGCTAGCGTTGGCAGACAGTATAGCCTAGACTAACTGATTTCTTCAACAAAACATCAGTAAGTTACCGACAGTAACATTACATCTGTTAGACGTTAGTTTAAACCACAAATTGGAAAAATGAAGAGGACCGAAAATAAAATCAAACGAAAATTCTGCAATTCGGATCAGCAAGGGAGCGGGACCGAAGAAAAAGACGCGGTGAGTTCACAATAACGTTATGGTTAGCTTGCTCGCAAATTTTAGGTCGAATTTATCCCGCCTCCGGTTTATGATATTAACTTTAATAAAAATTAATTGTATTTCTGTTTATTTTAGTTTGAAGTAGAATCGATGCGTGATGTTGTTTTACTCTTTTACGCAATTTGGAGAAATCGCAAAGCGGGTTGTGTCATTATTTGTTACATGTTAGTTAGCTAGCGTTTTATCATATTTTTAACAGAGCTGTTCCTTTTGTGAATATTTGTGTTAACGTTACCTGCTAAGCAGCATTTAAACCAATATTGCTATGCTACATGCAGTTTAGGCGGCTAAAGTTTCCTTGATGTCATTTTACTTGAAATTGTATTGCAATCTGCACTCATATGACAATTAAGTTACTAAAGGCGAACTATTTTTTTCCGTTTGTTTTTTAAATAGTAGTTAGCTAATATGTTGAAAAAAATGTATGTGTCATTCTTTTTTCCCCCCTGTGGGCTTTAAAATGAATACTGCAGCATCAGTATGAAAGTGGAGATGAGGAGGATGTTGTGGTCCCAGGCCCCGCTAAAAAGAAAAGGCTAGTCTCATATAATAAAAAATGGGAAGAAAAACACAGTTGGGTTAAGGCTGTGAGTGGAGATTTGTCCCTGGTGTTTTGCAACTTGTGTCGGAGGGAGTTTTCAATTGCTCACGGTGGGGAAAACGACCTGAAACAGCATGCCAGCACAGAAATACACAAACGGGCGACACAAAATAAAGGGGGGTCAAATATTACTAAATTCTTCACCAGTTCAACTACAGATCAAGACCGAGTGACTGCATGTGAGGTAACTGCAGTGTATCACACAGTCAAACATGGGCTGTCCTACAACAGCATGGACTGCAGTAATAAGCTCAACAGTGTCATGTTTAGTGATTCAAAAAGTGCCACAAAAATGCATTGTGGAAGAACAAAGGCAGAGATGATAACAACCAATGTACTTGCCCCCAAAACTGTCCGTGATATTCTAAAACAGCTGTCTCCTCCTCCTCCTGCGGCTGCAGTGGCAGATGAGTGCTGTTGTGCGGCCCCTGTTTATTTTTCAGTAGCCACAGATGCCTCAAACAAGGGGAACCGAAAAATGTTTCCTGTGTGCCTGAGATACTTCAATCAAGACGGGGTACAGTCTAAACTACTTGATTTCTATGAAGACAGTGATGAATCAGCCAGCGGCATCCACCACGCCATAATTGAGTGTTTGACAAAATATGAACTCAAGACAGAGTGTATCACATCTTATGCTGCTGACAATGCCAATGTCAATTATGGCCAGCATCACTCTGTTTATCAGTTATTAAAGAGTGACAACAGTCGAATTTTGAAAGCAAATTGCCCAGCCCACATCGCTCACAATGCCTGTAAACATGCATGTGACCAGCTGTCAGTTGACATAGAGACAATTATCTTAAAGGTTTATAGCCATTTCTCGGTGTCAGCTTCTCGGCGAGAGGTACTGCGTGGTTTTTTCGAGTTTGTGGACATTGAGTGGAGAGAGATTTTGCGTCATGTCTGCACGAGATGGCTATCACTGTATCCAGCTGTTGAACGTCTCCTACAGAGCTGGCCAGCAATAACAGCATATTTCAGGTCACTCGGGGAGGCCTGCCCTGTGGTGCTAAGGAAGATATTTGTCGATGACGAGGATAAGGCTGACACAGTGGAGATCTACTTGTGTTTTTTCCTAAATGTGGGAGCTGTCTTCGACCAGCTTGTAAAGAAGCTAGAGGAAACACAAATCTGCATCACTGATGTCTATGAGGAAATCAGAAAATTCAAAGGGAAAATGCAGCAAAGAAAAGATGATGGCTTCTTTGGATTCCAGACCAGGCAGCTGATGGCTAAACTGCTGCCTGCAGAAAAGGCCAAAGTGGATGTGGATTTCTCTAAATTCTACACCACTGTCATTTCATACATTGACAAGTGGTTTGATTTATCCGCAAACAATGTAATGATGAAGCTCAGACCAATCGGCCTGTTTGAGACACTCAAATTCTCTGACTTGGAGGATGTGGCGGCTGCCATAAAGTTGACTGACACACTCAACATGGACAAACTGTACGAGGAATTCTGCGCCAGCCAGGAAAAAATTGAAACAGCTCGACAGGATCCCCAAAAATCAACCAGCGAGAAGTGGGTGTCTGTCTTCCATAAAGTGGGAAAAGTTAACTTGACCAACCTGTTCCAGATCGTGTCATTCGTTCTCAGTGTGCCTGGGTCAAACGCCTTTGTGGAGAGGATCTTTTCACATATGGCCAACAAGTGGTCAGATGCAAGAAATCGCTGCAGCACAAACCTGATCAAAAGTGAGCTTCAGATATCGGTGAACATGAACATGCCCTGCAAAGACTTCTTTATTGCTGTGCAGAAGGACAAAGAGTTGCTGGGTGCTGTTAGGAGCAGCAAGAAGTATCCCTGGAAAAATAAATAGGTGAGTGAGTAAGCTTTTTATTGTATTTTTATTTTTACTATATTGGGCTTGGGCTGTGCTTTTGACACACTCCTAATGTGTTTTTCCTATTGTTCTTCTTTTCTTTATAATCAATCAGAACTGTCACCGACTCCCCCGGCCCCGACACCCCATGAAGGACACTTACCGACGTTTACTTTGCATCTTATGGACATTTATATGGACATTATTATCATCCATATCTCATCCATATGATCAATATCATACCTTTCTGTCTGGGCCTTGTTCTGTTAATACTGCATGTATTAAGTGTTCTGTTTTGCACATTTTGTAAAAAATAAATTTTTGAATGATAATCTGTTTCTCATGTTCATTATCAAATATAAAACTGAAATTAAATGTTGTGTGTCTTAGTAGGCCTACATGCTATGGGCTTAGATAGCTGGTGGTGTATGGTTGAAGAATTCCATTTCCTTGATTATGGTATGAATAGGACTTGTTACAGTAAGTGTAATACAGTAGCCTAATGCAGCTGTATGTAAGCCATGTTGTGTTTGTATAACTGTGCCAAAATGCATTTTTCTATGCATTTTGGGAGTTTTGACCCACACAAAACCCCAAAAACCCCAGTGGGTGTCCCTTATTTCAGTCTCTGGGAGTTGGCAACCCTATCTGGACCAGGCTTCCTTTTGTCTCCTCCCAAGTGAATCTGAGAAAAGCCCAAAACAAAAACAATCGGAGCATTTGATAAATACAGTGCAATCCGTAAGTATTTGGACAGTGACATCATTTTTGTTGTTTTGGCTCTGTACTCCAGCACATTGGAGATGGGGTACAGTCTTTGTCTTGTTTACAACAGAATTATACATTGCTACTTGAAAAATAGCTGCAGAGCTAAACAGGTGGAACTAAGCAAGACAAGTCTGAGCTTGTCTTTGTTGGGTAATATGTCAACACCAATTTCATGGATACTATCATGTGTACGTACAGTGCAGTCCATAAGTATTTGGACAGTGACCAAATACTGTTGATACGCGACATATCGTGGGGCTGCGGTCCTGTGAAGGTCGGCCAGGTGTTGGTTGCGGGACGTGGTGTGGAGGAGTGCGGCACGCATTGTCTTCCAAATCCGACATCGGAGGAAACGGGCCCGGACGGATGGTATGGAAACCTCCTCCTCCTGGACCGGGAACAGGGGAGGTTGGTACCCCAGGGAGCACTCAAAGGGGGACATCTTAGTGGCGGAGCATTTCAGGGAGTTGTGGGCATATTCCACCCACGGGAGGAACTTGCTCCAGGAGGAGGGGTTTCAGCCGGACACGCACCGCAGGGCAGCTTCCAGGTTCTGGTTGGTACGTTCCGTCTGGCCACACATCCTGTCTTGCTTTTGGCAGAAAAGCTCTTGCAGAGAGCAATTGAAATAAAAAATAAAAAAACGATGTGGACACAATGTTGGCATGCAAAACTTTCGACAAAACATTGTGAGCAATCCTGCAGTACACCTCTTTATTAACATTATGTTCAGAAAAATTGTGTTAAGCTAGACCGTGCGTTTAAGGCTAACATGCATGTAAGGCTATAGCTAGGCTACTGCAGACAATAGCTTACCTAAAGCTGCCACAAGCATTGCCACACTGATAAGTACTTTTGAGCCTGTTTTTCGGATTTGCTTCTCTGTCTTCTTATTTAACGTACACTTAATGTAGTTTGGCTAATAGTTGTGGCCTGGACTTGGACCGAATAGAGAGCACAACAAAGGCATCCTCAAGTCATCTTACGTGAAAAACCAGGAGAAAAGAAACTCCTTTGGAGTAACATTAGACTGATTTAATTTGATTTATTGACCTTGATTGTATTGCTTTGCATCCCAATAAAGACCAAGAGTGAGAGACTCAGAGTGACTGAATTGATCATATAGCCTACTTTTTTCCTTATGTGCTGTCAATGGTGCTCTGTCATAATGACACGACATGTCAGGTATATGGCTGCCTATGGGGGGGGGGGGGGGCTTGCAGATTTATGAAGGCTTTTGAACTGCCAGTTCAAAAGAGAGAGATGGTCATAGAGATGCTACTTTTCATAACCTAGTGAAACAGGAAGTGATGTATTGACACAATATATAGTTCCTTTAGACTTAGATAAACTTAAATAAGTGGAATTTAATTCATGGTTTAACTTTGGTATATTTTATTTACAATAATCTTTAGGGGTGCCATTAATTGTGAAACCTTGATTTGGAGGAAATAGATTTTTAATAAATTAATTAAGGTTGGTTCCATTGAAATGATGAATAAAGTACAATATTTCTCACGTTATTATTTATTTTTTATAGTATTTTTAGTAATTCTCGCCTTGTCCCTTTTGCGGATTGTTTTTCGTGTTTGTGGCTATTTTTACGGGAATAGATTTCAGATTCCCTCTGTCGCGTTTGGTCTTCCAAACCTGACCCCTTACACCAACAAGTAGTTTTAATTTAGAACTTCACCTTTCCCACTGTGAAGCATGGGGGGTGATGGTGTGGGGTTGCTTTGCTGGTGACACTGTTGGACGAGTTATCTAGAATTGAAGGTACACTTAATCAGCATGCCTACCACATCATTCTGCAGTGACACACTATCCCTTCTGGCTTGCACTTTAGTTAGGCCATCATTTGATTTTCAACAGGACAATGACCCAAAACACACCTCCAGTCTGTGTAAGAGCTATTGGACAAAGAAGGAGAGTGATGGAGTGCTGCATCAGATGACCTAATCTAATGCCCAACCTAAACCCAATAGAGATGGTTTGGGATGAGTTGGACCGGAGAGTGAAGGAAAAGCTGCCAAGTTCTCAGCATATGTGGGAATTCCTGTTGGAAAAGCATCCCAGGTGGCAACCTCATGAAATTGGTTGAGAGAATGCCAAGAGTGCAAAGCTGGTATTAAAGCAAAGGGTGGCTACTTTGAAGAATCTAAAATACATTTTGATTTGTTTAACACTTTTTTGGTCACTGCATAATTACATTTATGTTATTTCATAGTTTTTATGTCTTTACTATTATTCTAAACTAAAAAAAAACCCTTCTATGAGTAGGTGTGTCCAAACTTTTGACTGGTACTGACTGTATATATAGTCGTATGAAAAAGTTTAGGCACTCCTCTGAGGCTGCATAATAATTTACTCTGTCTTCACAGAAAATGATCACAGTGGCATGCCATTCATTTTCTAATAAAAGCTGAGTACTGGGGTGTTTTCCAGACACAGATTTTTAGTGTAGCAATATTAAGTTGTATGAAATTAAATCAAACGTGAAAAATAGGCTGTGCAAAAATTTGGGCACCCTTGTCATTTTGTTGATTTGAATACCTGTAACTACTTAACACTGATTCATTGGAACACAAAATTGGTTTGATGAGCTCATTAAGCCTTGAACTTCATAGACAGGTGCATCCAATCATGAGAAAAGGTATTTAAGGTGGCCAATTGCAAGTTGTTCTTCTCTTTGACTCTCCTCTGAAGAGTGGCAACATGGGGGCCTCAAAACAACTCTCAAATGATCTGAAAACAAAGATTGTTCAGCATTATGGTTTAGGGGAAGGCTACAAAAAGCTATCTCAGAGATTTCAGCTGTCAGTTTCCACTGAGAGGAACATAGTGAAGAAATGGAAGGCCACAGGCACAGTTCTTGTTAAGGCCAGAAGTGGCAGGCCAAGAAGAATATCGGAGAGGCAAAGGCGAAGGATGGTGAGAATGGTCAAATACAACCCACAGACCACCTCCAAAGACCTACGAGGTCATCTTGCTGCAGATGGTGTCACTGTTCAACAATACAGCGCACTTTGCACAAGGAAAAGCTGTACGGGAGAGTGATGTGGAAGAAGCCTTTTCTGCGCACACGCCACAAACAGATTGAGGTATGAAAAAGCACATTTGGACAAGCCAGCTTCATTTTGGAATAAGGTGCTGTGGACTGATGAAACAAAGAATGAGTTATTTGGTCATAACAAGGGGCGTTATGCATGGCGGCGAAAGAACACAGCATTCCAAGAAAAACACTTGCTACCCACAGTAAAATTTGGTGGAGGTTCCATCATGCTGTGGGGCTGTGTGGCCAGTGCCGGTACTGGGAATCTTGTTAAAGTTGAGGGTCGCATGGATTCCACTCAATATCAGCGGATTCTTGAGAATAATATTCAAGAATCTGTCACAAAGTTGAAGTTACGCCGGGGCTGGATATTTCAACAAGACAACGACCCAAAACACTGCTCAAAGTCTACTCAGGCATTCATGCAGAGGAACAAGTACAATGTTCTGGAATGGCCATCCCAGTCCCCAGACTTGAATATCATTGAAAATCTGTGGGATGATTTGAAGCGGGCTGTCCATGCTCGGCAACCATCAAACCTAACTGAACTGGAGATGTTTTGTAAGGAGGAATGGTCCAAAATACCTTCATCCAGGGTCCAGACACGGCTATAGGAAGCGTCTAGAGGCTGTTATTTTTGCAAAAGGAGGCTCTACTAAATATTGATGTGATTTTTCTGTTGGGGTGCCCAAATTTATGCACCTGTCCAATTTTGTTTTGATACATATTGCACATTTTCTGTTAATCCAATAAACCTCATTTCACTACTGAAATATTACTGTGTCCATCAGTTATTTGATAGATCAAAATGAAGTTGCGGATCCAAACACTCAATGATTTATAAATGAAAATAATGGAAATTGTCAGGGGTGCCCAAACTTTTTCATACGACTGTAGTAGAGGTAAGTGGGTGGTGCTTCAGCTCAAAAATCATTGAGACACCAAATCTGGTGCAGAGTGGTATGGAAAGCGTTCTAAATGAAAATGGCCTATAACCCATGGCAGTGGTCATTATTCAGAAATATTTGACCGCACAATGCCTGGAGTGACCAATCAGAATTTAGCATTCAGCAAACAAAGCCATGTCATAACTGATGGATATTAACTGTTATTAGTAATTTCAGGCAATACATGAAACGTGTGTAAAAAAAACTCCCTTACTTTTTCTTTTTTCCTCAAGTTGTAGAGATGTCATCTTAGGATCTCTTTTCCTTTCATTTGCTTTTTTCCTTCTGCCTTCTGTTTCCTCCTTTGGAGGTGTACCTCTATTACCTCTCTTGTCTGCTTTCTTTGTTGAAAGGGAGAGGTCTATTCTTTTTTCTACCACTCGTTGTTGTAGAGATGTCAGGGCTGCCGCAGTCGTACAACGGTAAGAGCGCCGACTTTCAGTCAGGGCAGTTGTACGCTGAGGATCGGGGTTCGCGCCCCGGTCTTGCCAGATCCGAGCTTGCCCAGTGACCTGTGGGAGAGGCAATTGGTGGTTGCTTCCGGGTGGGGGCTCGGAGAGAATAGCTGGGCACAGAAAGGCCCTGGGCGAGTTGAAATCATGGTCAGGAGCTCGAGGAGTATCCTACTACTGGCTGACAGGGTTTTATAGCGGTGGTTCTCTAGCGGTTGCTACACGGGGGGAATTGAATTAGAATAGGGGTTCAATTGGCTACTAAATTGGGAGAAAGTTGCAGAGATGTCTCTCAGAATTATTTTTTGGTAGAGGCGCTGTTTCTCCTTTGCCTATTCAAAACTTTTTTGGGGAACATCATCATCCTCTTCGGAGAACACGGATATGTTCTCAGATTTTTTTATTTGGGGTTGGGCAGAGTGGAGCCAGTTTCTTTGTTTTTTTCTCTTTTAATAGAGCCAGGAGGTTGTTGTTTTTTTGCTTTCATGGCAGCTGCTTTCTGTAAACATGGATCAAAAATAATTAGGAAAAGACAATCAGAGTGTCAGAATATAAAGACAACCAAATGAATAGAAATTAAATATGGATACAACAGTATATTGGGCCTACAGTAAAAGGGGCTGTTTGCATTTGGCCTATGTTGGGATGTCCAAAAATACAGCAAATTGCATTATCTTACAAAATATGAAATTCCCCAAAGAGAAATGTGTCAAAAACGAAACTACAACTACATGAGGAGAGATAGCAGCAGAGGGTTGAAACAGGCATTGTGGCTTTGCATTACCGATGCTGTGGCTGTGATGGCTATCAAATTAATCCAATTCCTGGGTTAGTTAATCGGTCCTGGGGCCCCCCCTGTGTATGCTGGTTTTCATTCCAACCGCAATCTTAACACCCAGAATTTCTATAAAATGTAAATTTATCTTAATTAGATCATTATTTAGAGAGATTATTAACCCTCTTAAACAACATTTTATGCCAGAAAATAGCTATGCATGCCATGATGAATACAAGTCCCATATTAACATTGTGCTTATTGTGCTATGTTGCAAACAATTTCATAAAAATAAGTATTTATTATGATCAAATTTAAGACTGAGTTGAATCAATAAGGCTTCTAATTTGTGAAAGTGTGGACACCTGGCCACTAATACTCACCAGTTTGGTAGATATGACATAGCAAATTATAACAAGCTAAGCATGCATTGTGTTAATCAGTTTAATTGGGGGAAATTCAACAACCTAATTAGGAGTCTATTGATTAATATGGAAAACGTTCCAAACAGGCCTACCCGAGTTGTAAAAATTCTCCCATTTTTAGACAAGCAGACCTATACATTTACAAATAGGTCAGGTGGTAGACCTAGAATTATTGAAAATAGGCTAGAAAAGGGGAAATAAATTCATCCCTGGACCACATTGTAACAAATGTAAGTTAGCCTCCCTTAAAATGAATAGGCTATTCATTTACAGCCTTATTTTAAATAACAGGCTTTGTATAACTTCGTATAACATTGCTATATGTTACTTCACCCCTGTGCAGATCATCTTGATGGTGTAGACACTTTATTGATTTCCCCCCCTCCTTCCTTTATTATTGCAAGTATAGACCATTGAAGCATATCAGGGCACTGGACAATTCACGTCTATTCAACCAAAGGGGTGTGCGCTGAGACACAACACTGTGTTGGTTGATTTCTGAGAGGAATAGCAATATTTCACAAAGCAGGATTAGTGAATTAGCTGGATAACTGCACTGAGTAAAACCTGGAACCGTCCCAAATTTGGAACATGGAATCTGGAACATACCCCCACTGGTGTGTTGTATTTGAAGTTGTATACCCATGATCATCAGTACATAAAATGTACCATATGGTGTCTGGATGCTTCTCAAAAGACAGTTAGCAATCTGCCTACCTATTTCTGCAGCTACATTTAATGAGGGCAGATTAAGCACAATAATCAGCCAAAAGCTAATTGGGCACTGGTCCGATCAGGACAGCAAGCAAGTTTGAATATTTCCCCCCAAAACTGGAAGACAAATTTGTGACAAAATTACATAAATAACTGCAATAATAATCAATTGATAATGCAATAAATAAATAAGCAATGAAATATATAATGAAATAAATAAATAAGCAAAGAAATAAATAAATATCTATTCATTATTTAATGTCTTCTTATTTATTTCAAGGCGTTTTATTTCCAAAGGATACTTTGCATATTGGCTCTTATAGCAGAAAAGTCTACAACCACCATATTAGGGCGGTCAAGATCAGCTTATAAACAAATTGTAGTGTATTGACAGATCCTGATTGGGATGGCAGGTATGCCATCCGCCAAGTTACGGCTTGGTGGGGCATGCCCCATACCTATACAGCACAGAGAGTTTGGTACTTTTCAGGGTTTCCTACAGAAGTAACCACAATGACCACAGACTCTCAGCCCTTAAAAACATTAACTTATTTTATACATATTCATGTTTAGACACTCATGTCATGCAGCTGCATGTGTTTCACATATATCTTCTGAGAATCAATTGTAAAAGGAAACCAAATTAAATGTTAATTTAAACATGGGATTTCACAGAAGAATGTACGATCTAAAATGTAGAGAAACTCTTGTCAGTTTGTGAAATTTTGCAATGTAACATGATTATTATTTTGGGCAAAATAAGTATATCATACCAGACCAATATTAGATGGATTAATTGATATAACAGTGCATAATATATATGTACGAAAGTATACCATACACTTAGACAAGCTAGTATTAAATGCAAAATGTGAACTAGATGTGAGGATGAACTAAATGTGAACATACTATCAGATAAAAAGAGTGTGTCTGCCTCATAGCGACTAGAAACTGTTTAACCAATGTTACTTATGTTACTTATGATTTTTGAATCACAATCTTGCTGTGGATTTCAACATAGCCTAAACAAAAGGTTTTTAAAAAAAGAACATCTAAATGTTATTACTGAAAAAATAAACAAAGTAAGGCCTAGGGACAATTAACTTTCTGTTCAAAATCTGAACACAGTGCCTAACAAAAAAGACATCAATAGAAACATAATTACAATAATTAATATTGTATCCAATACTCAATCCAATAAATTATAGCAATAACTGGTGAATCCATCTGTTAGCTACTGTCAGAAATATAGAAATCACATTGTAACTATCAAGCAGGATGATATATAGCCTAAATCTGAAAGTGCAGGGCACTATACAACATATTGACCCACGTGGGGAGTGAACAAAGCTGACCCAAGTCCAGCTATCCTTAGTTACTTTTGCTAATTTCGTCAAGCTTTCGCTTCGGAAAGCAAGTTTCCTCGCAAACCCGTGCCAGTGCGAGGAGCCGTCAGTTATAGTTAACCTGCATTTGTAGCTATGTAGCCCACTTTATGAAATTGAACACAGATTACCCCCTTGCTAATCAGTGTATTACATTTCATTAAGTTCATGGTCATGAACTGCTTTATTTTTCTAAGTAACCTAAAGGAAGCTAAACTAAGCATATTCAACCAATGCTTACTGTATTTACTGTGTTCGAACAGTTGACACTATGCACATAACTCATAAATGCTTCCAGGTAACGGTTAATCAAGCCAAATAAGTTGTAGTGTTATCTTTAGTCTAATTCTTTGCTAAGAACCTATAGGCTAATGTCAGCTGTTGCTCTCAGCGTAAACAAAAGAAGCTTAACCTGTTGTCAGTGGAAGTGAGCAGCACTGCCATAACATGGCAGAACTGTTCGTAGCCTATCGTGCACAGCTGGGTAAGTAACTAGCTAATGTTACAAAACAATTTAATTGAACATCATTTTTATATTTATTCTTTACTTAACCTATGTGACATGGACAATTTATTTGCTAATCTTTGCTCTTTTTGCAAATTTTTTATTTTTTTATATAGCCTACAGAGCTACAACTCTTCATTTTAGTTAGGCTACAATCCTCAAATTATAAAGTAATGATTTCCAAACGGAAGCTTTATGGAGTCCATGGTGGTTAACAACAATTGCTATGCACAGGATTGGTGGTTCAGCTAGCCAGTGCTTTGTGTTGGGGAAGGAAAAAGAAAATGTTGGCTTGGTGCCCTCCTAGGGCGTGGTGCCCCTGGGCACGCACCCAATTGCCCATATGGTAGATCCGGTGTCGAGCGACAAAAAGGAAGGCGTCGCGCAACGTTTGGCATTTATACTTCAGGAATCTCAGTGCACAAATCTTAAAGATGTTTAACTTTTTAAAATTTGTGCAAATTTTGGGAGTGGGGGGATTAATGACAAGCCCCCTAAATAAACAACAATGTGTAGTTAAAATGTTGCCCTATCTAACCTTGTAACATTAGGCAACACATAAATCAAAACAATCATATATTCTACACAATGTATTAAAAGTAAATTTTTAAAGAATTGTACACTGTACAAAAAATTATCAGTCATACTTTAAACAAAGTCTCCATATGAAGGCTTTATATAGCATATGTGACATAACCAACAATTTCACCTGGCTAATGGCTAAACATTATACTGGGTGACATAAAACATGCTTATATAGGAGGCTAGGCTAACTGTGACACATCTGGCATAACATGTTGCATAAGAAGGTGTTATGTCACTCTTTATGAAGCATGACATTTGCTTATGTATGATTTATGAAGCCATTATGTCATGTTTATGAAGGCATTATATAGCATATATAAAGCCTTCATATTCATTTAAAGTGTGACCACATTATACAAAACAATCCACCGTCTTTGGTAGCCAAGACTGTGTCCCGTCCTCCTGACCGCCTGTCTCATCAGGCTTTCTGTGGACCAGCTTTGCTCTGCACGTCATAACGTATAGAGTTAGAAATCGTGATGGAAATGCCTTTGGTGAAAAGGGTAGCCTATTTTGCAGGTAGCCTATAGCCTGTCTGGAATGACACTAAAATGATCTTGTAGACAGATCTATCGATTAAAGGTCATTTAGTCATTTTTATGGACCAGTAATGACAAATACCCCTCTCTCTTTTACAAGCCGTTTAGAATCGTTTGGCTTTTCTACGTTGAAAGGGGAGTCCAATAAATGGTAATCTATTTGCATATCCCCATCTGCCGTACCCTGGTACTTGAGACCGTCCTGGTTGGCATTCAGAGCTAGTGTGCAAATTAATATCGCTGCATTAGAAAATTACACATTAAGTTAAGGCGGTTAAATTCACAAGTTTAACATACCAGCAATGGCCCATAAAACATGTCTATTCCTGGCTGTCGGGCTGTTAAATCACTGCACGCCCTTCGAAAAGTTCAAATTGTGTGCCAAAAGTGGGTTGATCTCATTAAAGGTCCCATGAGTTTGCCTACTTTTAGCATTCATGTGCAGAGTGGCATGATACTTATGTGCTGGTAAAATATGAACTCGGTAACCTACTACCTCCCATTTAAAAAAGAAGAGAGTAGGGTAGTGCCAGCCTTTTCCTCCTTTAGCACCTATCACCACAGAGTATAATTACGAGCAAGTGGAGATTTCAATCATGACTATCAAAACTGCCCATGTTGCCCAAGCTGCCTGGTTGCCCCAGTAACATATCGCAATGGCGCCGGTTCCCATATAACCGATACCTACCTACCGGGAATCCAATGCATATTTCTGAGCTAAAGGTGTTCTGCCAGGAAGAATTGAAAGAAACTTAGCTGGCTACAGGGAGCATTTGCAAGCTGTTATAGTTGCCAGAGTACTAACAAAGTACTAACTGACAGGGTTCCCAAACTTTTTCACAGGGCCGTTTTCATTTTTTATTATTTTAAATAAAAAGTAATCTTGCTTTAAAATTTGAAGAAATGTGTAATGTTAACTTTGTAGCATTCAGAGTTCAGGTTCGATTCTGTGCACTTAGATATTAATTGTAAAATGCATTTTGGCCAGGGGTGCCCAAATTTTTGCACCCCACTGTAGGCGTCATTTTGGTATGGCGATTATTATTCATAAAAAAGTGACGATTTTGTTTTGACATTCATTCAAGTATGTGATAAGTAATAGTTTGAAGAACAGACACAATCTCTCATCATATTACAATTTATTGCCTAGGTGGCGGACGTCGAGACAATATATAGCCTAATGCCCTATGATAATACCATGTTATAGTTCACCAAACTAGAATGGGAATAAGCTCCGCCTCAGCCTTTCTCACACTAGAAAGTAAAATCAACGCAGTCTCGTCAACAAGCATGGAGATCTTTTTTTTTACTGAGGAAGATTTTCTGAGAAAAAAACAAGTAGTCTATAACAAGCGACATAAACATGGTGATTTTCTGTGGCCACAAATGGTATCCATAATCCACACACCAGCAATTAGAGATTAGTTTTTTGTAAGACCACAGTGAGACACACTCTCGCATTTCCAGCCACACAGGTATTTATTCGAAGGAAAATATATACCCCCACAAACATTTTTTTAGTAGAAAGCAACCCAGGGAGCAGGTACAAGAAACAGGTCATTAGAACATCATGCCCTGTGCCACCCACATTTTGAGAAACGCACCCGTATAGCGTAGGTTAGAATACGGCGTATCTAATCCTGTGTAAAAAACGCACAGGAGAGGCACTTAAGCACATGGCTTAAGTTGGCGATCTGAACCCGGCCCTTAGTGTAGAATGTTGCATTTGGAACCCCATACTGCTAAGCTGTAAATGCACAGTGTACATATGAATCTTTGGATATTTACCAGAGTACTAGACCATTCTGGTTCCAGGACAGGAATCAAAAACATTTATCATGACCCATTTAGGCTTGAAATAGAATGTTTACCCAAGATCATTTCTGTGAACCTGTTCAAGTCCAGGTCCACATGTTGAAAGGGGGCTATGCGAAAGTGTGCTGAAACATCAGGAAGTTTACTCAGACTATTTTTAGGTGCCTGTGTGTTTACACAGGGCTGATACTAAAGTTAAACCAGGTAACGCTCTGACATTTCTTTGTATTGCTGTGCTGTTATTAAGATTGCTATTACTATCATTAACTTAATAGAGCAACACCATATTGCTTTTTGATCTGCTAATAACCGCGTTAATGATCAGAGCAAAAAGACAGTATATTGTGCAGTTCTACAGTCTTTATGTACAGTAAGGCCGTGACCGAATACAACCCCTGTTCCCTGTCCACTGTCCCCTGTCCACTCAGACCCCTGTCCCTATGTGCCCTGTCCCCTCACTTTGCAAGCAGTGTGTGAAAGAAATCCCGTAAAACTCTTTCCAAACTATTGAGGAAGTAATAGTTATATAGTCATAATATATCCTTTTTTTTTTTGTTGAGAATATCAATCAGTTAACATTGTTACAAAGTGTAGATTATGAATGAAGATGGAATTAACAAAAATAAAAAAGAGTATTTTGTAATATTAACCTATTTTATACCATAGATATACATATACTCTCTGTCTTTTACGCTTTTACTTCCTTTCAATGAGTTAAATTGGATTTCTTATATGGGTGTTCTGGGCCAGTAAACAAAGAATAAATCATCTAATTTAAAAATGCTGCCATGCACATACTTTTGTTAATGGATGTTAACTTTGATCCATAGTCATTGTTGAAAGTTTTTTTTTGGAAATGTTGCTGGAGTAAGTGCAATGCCAAAGAATGCTTTAAACACTAAAACCATCTATTCTTTTTTATTACACTCCCAAAAATTATTTTATTTATGGGGAGGATCAGTAGACAACACTTCAATTCTAAAGGATCAGTAACAGCAACAGGACTCCAAAATGAAGAAATCCTGATTAAGCAAAGAGAACATAATGATTAAAACAAGTTTCATCCACTGAATCAGGTAGATAAATTCTGTCAGATCCTTTTTCTTTTTTTTTTTTACCAGAAAGGAATTTTGTTTACTAAAAAACATAAACTACAATTCAGTCTTGCGATATGATTCCAGTGGCCTGTGGCAAATCATTGTCAAAATGGAATGAAAAGTTTTTTTTGCCATTGTAATTTTATAACAACGACGTGTCACTGTACTTCCTTCCCCCTTCTGTTTCATAGCAGTTGCACTTCTCTATCGTTGTCAGTAAGTCACAAACACAGAGCAGGCTGTGTAATAATATGTCGAATAGGGCACTTTGTAGTGGAAATTCCCATCAGAATGTATGAATTACAATTTACAGAAAGAATACTTTCAGTGAAATACTGGGGACACACTTCATATGTGGAGAGCATAACTTATACTCGCTTTAGTTCTTCTGAAGGACTCTCCAAACATATCATGACCATTATATTACTGGCACAAGCTATTTCAGAAGACACAGAGTAAATAAACAGGTATCACTAAATAAATACTGGCCTAAGAGAACATTGAGGGCAGCTGACACGTAAGGTTTGAAGTCTATTTGAAATGTATTTATTTATTGTCAAGTAAAAGGCAGACCTCATTTGTACTCAGGGATAGCATGAGTTTGACTAATTTCGGCCTGCTTACCTACACCTTCAAACAGCTGTGTCACAGCCAAGTGGCACAAAGGTCGCAGTGCTGCATGCTTTAGCTCACTACAGATTTATGTGATGTTGTGCTATAGTTATCTGATGCACTGTAAGCGGACCTGCCTTGTGCATATTTTATATCATTAAAGTAAAACACATTCAGAATAGTTAGTCATTTAAACACTTTATTTTCAAACATCTTTCAAATATGAATACATTTAAGTACTAATGATTGTATTATATTTTTATATGATGTCAATATGATGTCAATTATACACAGTTTAGCAGACAGATCAATCCATTACTTTAACTCCTGATTCAACAAATTAACTAAAAAAACTACCAGAAGCCAACGCACCAACCAGCTCTTCTTAGACAAGATTGGGAACCCTGGTACATAGTAGATCAATTTACTGTCATGAGGTCACAGATTGGTCTAGGTCTGGGGTCTGCAATCCTGGTCCTGGAGAGCCACAGGGTTTGCCTTATGCAGACCCCTGACCTAGATCCACAGCCACACATAGAGTTTACACTGACTTCAACGGTGATTCAAACAGCACACTATTCAATAATGTAAATAAAGGTTTTGCCATTTTAAATGATGATTTGTACTATTTCTGTCATGGCCAAGCGATAATTAGAACAGCAGTGCAGAAGATCTTGGATGTGTTGCTGGAAGACTTGATTTCCACAGTCCATGCATGGATAATGGTGCTGCACATTTGGGATTAAGTACAGATACCATCAGGGAATGAGAGCCACAGTACCCACTGAACTGCAAAGAGACTAATAACATTTCTATGGAAATGGTACATCGGGACACCAAAGAATGAATCACTTGGAGGACAGTGACCGATTTAGGCCAATCTCATTATGATAGAAATATATTTCTGTGTAACCTCTTTTTAGTGTAGAACTGACAGAACTAGGTTGCCAAGTGGGCTGCATATTACCTAATTTGCATGCATTTTACACCAAAGAGTGCAATTGAAATCACATTTGGGTCCCCTACTACAGCTGTAATAAATAGGTTTCTATCATGGGTTGTTGTAAAAGGTATTTCACCCTCAATATGGAGGGCCTACTGTAAGTTCAGTAGCTTTTCAAAATCATATTTGAACATGAAAGTGCAAGACAAAAACCGTAATCTAGAAATCCCACAAATTATTTTCTTGGGATCTATGTTCTTTTGACCCGTGATGTAATAAAAGATTCAAGACCAAAATGATCCTTGATTGAAAGTGTTAACAGATATAGAAAAATCACACGCTATTATTGTTTTCTTTCCTGTATCGTTTCCCCTCAGTAGACTTTGAGCATTATGTTTCCTTTCCCTCCTGGCAGAAGTCCACCATGTGCGTATGAAAAGGAATGAAACACATTTCCAGCCATTAGTTCTGCATATATGCTTCACTGGGAGTCTTACAAATTCTCCAGAAATCCCTGATGAGTTTGTTGGACCATGAGTTATCATTTATAAAATTTGTAAAAGCTCAAGCTTAGGTATAAATAAAAATTAAAAACAGTGTTGACTTCTCCACCCAAAAACATCCCCTGATCTCTGGGGTATTTTGGAACATGCCTCACTACAGTGGGCTGGTTTATTAGCAAAATTACATTTACACACACCACAGGAGACTCAAAGTACAGAACTGAGGCATGATTAATCCTTTGCAAGAATCCTGAATGTCTTAATGTGAATGGGTGATTACTGCAGTACTATAATGTTGAAGTCTAATATGACTACACACACACACACACACACACACACGCACACATACAGGATATACATACACATGCGGACTCACGTTTGAATTCTCACAAATTAAAACATTACAAACGGTTCCAAAAGCTCACATTATGGTCATCAATAGAATCAGGCAATAACAATTAACATTTTTCTTTGATCAAAAAAAGTGTTGTTACCTTAGACTATGTAGCATATGATGATGAAAAGTATCATATTGATATTATTTACTTTAGGGGGCACAGCATCTAGCTTGATGGCTAAAGACTAGGTTAATCCTCTTTTCTCTGGCTTCACAATGGGCATTTGTAATAAAGGTTGCATTAAAAACGAATCATTTATTGTATCATCAGAATGCACAAGTTGTCATGGTTCGTGGGTTTTGTTTTGTTTTCCGCTGCGATTCTCGTCCTGTTTCCCGATTGAAAATCTATCAGATTTTTTCCACGTTCCGGTCCGGGGTTTTGCTTTCCTGTGCTCATTATTCATTTCACCTGTGCTACTACCTGTGGGGTATTTAAGTTCCTCACTTCCGCTTCCTCTGTGCTTCTCTGTCATTTCATTATCACATCGAGCCAGGTATAGCCAGGTACAAGCGACCTTGTGATATTAAACTTGAGGGACTTGCTTCTAGCATTATTTTCAGGTATAGGATTTGTTCCTCCTGTTAGCATTACTGTGCTATTTATTTTCCTTTGCTGTTCTCACTGAGACAGTTTTTCTTTGGTGGCTTCGTTTTTGTTTCACCTTCTTCTGGCCGTTTTACTGTTACGTGCCGAAGGTCTTCTTTTCTTTTCTAAGTTTCCCGTTTTGGCTCCAGTATTGAGCTCGGGAGACTTGTATTTCAGTTTGCCCTATTTTCTTGGGTTGATTTTAATTTGGTTGTTTAGCTACAAGGAATTAATTCCTGTCTTTTCTTTCTTTGTATTTATAGGTATATAATACTCCATTAGTGGTCCTCACTTGCGTGAGTGACTTGTTCTGATCCCCCTACCTCCGCGTTTGATTATCCGCTACTAAATCCATCACAAGTATGGCAATGGATAGTCAGAGTCAGTATGGACAGTCACAGTGGGACCTGAATCTGGATTGTTTTGTTTAGAGAAGTAGTGGAGTAAAAGTGAAAGTTGCTACAAATCAAAATACTCAAGTAAAGTACAAATCCCGAAAAAAAATACTTAAGTACTGTAACAAAGTATTTCTACTTTGTTACTTTACACCCCTGGAAATGGATATGTGTTCCTGGAGCCTATTGCGTAAATACGAACCTGCGGTGAACGTTTTGTTGGTAGCGAGTAGACTAGCCTAATGTTAGGCTACCAGACCATGTCGGGTGACATTCACCTCTTTTTAAGTACAAGTGAAATAGGGAACAGTTAAACTATGTTCTTTAATGTGAAAATAACATTCTTGTATGAGAAAAAGTATACATGTGCGCACATTTTTAGTTGAAAATGAAATTAGACTTTGGTACCTGGCGGGGGATCAAACCACTGACCGCACGCATGGAAAAGCAAGATCTTAATCACTATGCCAAAGTAATATAACAGAAATCAGCAGACCGATTAAGACTTTCGGTACCAGCAATTGTGTGCCAAAACTAAATGCTAGGATCAGGTGAGAATCGAACCAACAATTTGCTACATGCTAGAGCAGCACTGTAACCACAAAGCTACAGACACTTTCACAGTCCATGTCATTGGTAGATAGCCTCTGAAGCATGTAAATGCGACGAGGCAATTTTAAACAGAGCTTCTGATAGGCGGATTAAAGGCAGTTGTCCAATGGGGAGAATCATTCTTTGAGGCAGGAAAAATGGGAAGAAGAAGAAGAAGAAGAATAAGAAGAAGAGAAGATGAGGAAGGATTTATTGTGTGGATGTGTGAAGTTGTATTTGAATGCTGTGTGGTTACATGAGATACAATCTAATTCATGTTCTGCATACATAGCCTAATTCTGCAGTATCTCGGATGAAAGTAGTAATATTAAAAGCACAATATTTCCCTTTTTAATGTATGAAATAATGTACTTTATTGTCTGCCATTGTCTGTTTCCAGTTCAAATAGAGAGACATAGTAATGTCATATCGTTACAACGTTACACAAAAAAATCTTTTTGAAGTCTCCGGCCCACCCACTCAAAGTATCCAGTCTACTGATACACAAACTTGGAATGCACCAGCCATATGGCCTGTCTCTCTACCATGATCTAAATTAGTTTGCATGGCAGCCTTATGGCAATTTACTTTCCCATGTGAAATAAGTTTCGGCCAAAATTAAAATTCAAGGTAGCAAAATTGCATCTGAGGTAGGCTGTGAGGTGATTTTAAGACCATGGGCATTTCCGTCACAATTTCTCAGTACACATTTTAGATAGCTGGGCAAGGCTGGTCCATGGAAAGCCTGAGACA
>CM040395.1:39668838-39798598 GCA_022702515.1 Ilyophis sp. 1 JC-2022
AAATCTGAAAAATCCAACCTTTAATTGAAGTAACTTTATTATGAGAAAAAGAAATCCCTCAAGAAATAAGAATTTTTAACAAAACCACTTGTGCCACAATTATTGGCACCCCTGAATTTACAGGTGCAGCTCAAAAAATTAGAATATCGTGAAAAAGTTCAATATTTTTTTGTCACTCATTTCAGAAAGTGAAACTCATATATTATATAGATTCATTACACATAGAGTGAAATATTTCAAGCCTTTATTTGAATAATTTTGATGATTATGGATTACAGCTAATGAAAACCCAAATTCAGTGTCTCAGAAAATTAGAATATTGTGAAAAAGTTCAATATTGGAAACTCATTGTGTCACACTCTAATCAGCTAATTAACTCAAAACACCTGCAAAGGTTTCCTGAGCCTTTAAATGGTCTCTCAGTCTGGTTCAGTAGGCTACACAATCATGGGGAAGACTGCTGACTTGACAGATGTCCAGAAGTCAGTCATTGACACCCTCCACAAGGAGGGTAAGCCACAAAAGGTCATTGCTAAAGAAGCTGGTTGTTCACAGAGTGCTGTATCCAAGCATATTCATAGAAAGTTGAGTGGAAGGAAAAAGTGTGGTAGGAAAAGGTGCACAAGCAACAGGGATAACCGCAGCCTTGAGAGGATTGTCAAGCAAAATCCATTCAAGAATTTGGGGGAGCTTCACAAGGAGTGGACTGAGGCTGGAGTCAGTGCATCAAGAGCCACCACGCACAGACGAATCCAGGACATGGGCTACAAATGTCGCATTCCTCGTGTCAAGCCACTCCTGAACCAGAGACAATGTCAGAAGCGTCTTACCTGGGCTAAGGAGAAAAATAACTGGACTGTTGCTCAGTGGTCCAAAGTCCTCTTTTCAGATGAAAGTAAATTTTGCATTTCATTTGGAAATCAAAGTCCCAGAGTCTGGAGGAAGAGTGGAGAGGCACAGAATCCACGTTGCTTGAAGTCCAGTGTGAAGTTTCCACAGTCAGTGATGATTTGGGGTGCCATGTCATCTGCTGGTGTTGGTCCACTGTGTTTTCTGAAGTCCACAGTCAACGCAGCCATCTACCAGGAAATTTTAGAGCACTTCATGCTTCCTTCTGCTGACAAGCTTTATGGAGATGCTGATTTCATTTTCCAGCAGGACTTGGCACCTGCCCACACTGCCAAAAGTACCAAAAGCTGGTTCAATGACCATGGTATTACTGTGCTTGATTGGCCAGCAAACTCGCCTGACCTGAACCCCATAGAGAATCTACGGGGTATTGTCAAGAGGAAGATGAGAGACACCAGACCCAACAATGCAGACAACCTGAAGGCCGCTATCAAAGCAACCTGGGCTTCCATTACACCTCAGCAGTGCCACAGGCTGATCGCCTCCATGCCACGCCGCATTGATGCAGTAATTCATGCAAAAGGAGCCCCAACCAAGTATTGAGTGCATAGAAATGAACATACTTTTCAGAAGGCTGACATTTCTGTTTAAAATATCCTTTTTTATTGATCTTATGTAATATTCTAATTTTCTGAGACACTGAATTTGGGTTTTCATTAGCTGTAAGCCATAATCATCAAAATTACAAAAAGAAAAGGCTTGAAATATTTCACTCTATGCGTAATGAATCTATATAATATATGAGTTTCACTTTCTGACATGAGTGACAAAAAATATTGAACTTTTTCACGATATTCTAATTTTTTGAGCTGCACCTGTATAACCTGCTGTTGAATGTTGTCTCTCCCATTGATCAAATAAATTGGGATTTTGACCTGATGAACACTGAGTTGTAAGAAAATTATTTTGTCTCCATTGATGACTAAGAGAAAATCCATGACAGTATCTGAGCCACGGAAATTGAACAAGCCATTGTTTTCAATAGGCATATATTTTGGCCTTTTTTATGGTACTAGGCTCCGTCTCTGAGTCAGATGAGGCCATCTCCGCAGAAGCTGTTGAGTCAGGATGCATCTCACCGAGGACAGGGGAGACAGTCGGTGGAGCGGTTACCTCCGCCGATGATGTCGGTCTGGGCTGGGCCTTTCAGGGCTGGGCCTTTCAGGGCCGGGGACAGACGTAACGGGCACCGCAGCATTTTTCTTGACGAAAAAAGAATGAATGGTTCTCTTCATTTTGATACTGGTATTAGCTACCAGGTTGTGGTAACAGGTTGGCTAGCTAGCTAGCCACAAGACAGTCAGTGGGATAGCTAGCTAATTAAAGTTAGCCAGATGTTGCTCTTATTAACTGTTGGAGAACATTGATGTAGATGTCGCTAGAGGAGTACAGGGCGCGGTTTCACACATACACACATGCCTTATTTTTTTCCACCACCCGCATTCAGAGAAGAAGAATATCAGGGTCAGAGCCAATTAGAGGCAGAGTAGGAGCGGGTCTTCGCAGAATGCAGGTGGAAATAAATAAATAACGCTACAGACCTGCTAAATGTCAGGCACACCGGTGCAAATAATGAAAATGTTTAGTTGCACTTGACAGATTTTTGATCGCATGTGCTCCCAAAATGGTCACACTCTTGTGGTCACACTTTCGCCCTGATCATGCGAAAAAACTCTGGGTGACGAGGAAGTATTTGCATCTCAAACTTTATTTCTGAAACAACTCTGTTCCTTCGTCGATGCATCATCTTTTATTGGGTTTAAACGGGCATCAGATGTTGGCATAAAAAACTCAAATGGAGCCCAGAAAAATATAACAAGATTCGATGTTTGAACTTTGCACATCGATGCAGAATAGTGTTTAATATTTTCACTGCTAGGCTAGCAAGTACCGTTCGCACCTGGTTTGGGGGCAGGACCGAACCTTTTCATGTCAATGCGCGGGGGGGGGGGGGGGGGGGGCTAAAAAGAGGCTGTGTGGATGTTTAATTTTTTCCAAAAACAAGAAAAGAAAAAGAAATAGCATATTGGACTTTTATTATTCGTGACATGCATAGCTATTGCTAGCATAATGTGGTTTAAGAGGGTAAATAATCCCTCTAAATATGACAAACACCAAATTAAGAACAAACAATTGACAGCGTGTTAAAATTCTGGGATTGCAATTGTGGTTGGAACAAAAACCAGCATACAGTGGTCCCCACCGAGTTTGAGAACCACTGACGTAGATGACTATAACATTCTATTTTCAAATGTTATTCATGACATCATAATGCATTAGCTATACTACCTATATCCCCAAATACCTCGCCTCGGATGACTACTGATACTTAATCCTTTCATGCATGGAGTCCACTACTTACATAATTTTAACATAGTCAAACACATTTGTGATCTCCAAAAAATATCAGAGCAGATTCCTGATATGCTCCATCTTTTTACATTTTATTGGCTTTTCTAGTTTTTATACAGTGAAGGTCAAAATGGCAGGTGGAGGGGAAACATACAAACTCCCTCTGGTGTAGCTGTGAAAACCTTATATTCCTAGAGAACAGAGCTTGTTAAAAATATATTCTTATTAGGGAAGATCCAAGGAGCAGAATTAGTTATATTTGTAACAAGAAATTACCGTTCTTGTATTGTATATAAAAAACCTTCTGCCCACTGAAGTGGACATCATGCATTAAGAGTTGTAATATGCATGTGTGGTCTATGTTTTCAAGGGGCCATTTGGGGCACATTTCTGTGACCTACCTACCTACCTACCTGTCCTCTTCGTCCCTGGAGGGACATAAGGTCAATTTCTGTCACCTAGGCGGGTGAAACACATGCGGAGTTTGATGTGAAAAAATATTGCTCTGTTTTGTAATAATTCATGCATGAAAGGGTTAAGTACACTTAAGAGCATGCACTTATATACTTTGACTTAAGTATACATTTCCAATCAACTATTAGCGCTGAGAACATTCTGAAAACCAGCAGACAGTACTGCCACAGACTGTAAAGGAACGAAGAGGGCAAGCTTCTGCAAAAGTGAATGGGAGGCGATGTCATCAGAAATGCTCTGTGCTGACGTCGTCAAAAAAATATGTGATGTGATGTGACATGACGGACGTTACAGAATGAGGGTGAGATTGTTCATGGCGCTGCTCCACTGCTAGATGCCAAAACTATAGTTTTCTTTTTTCCCCCCGGCAAATATAACAATCTATTTTTGGACTATAATTTGTTTTCAGATCAAACTAAAACACACACGTACGCAAGTGTGGAAGAACTAGAAGATTTTATTGATCAATACTTTGTACCAATGGCGAACCGCGAGGAAGATCCAAACAACCTGAAAAAAAGAAAGGACGACTGCCACCAAAACGGAGGACCTCCTGACTGCCGATGTAGCGGTCAGCGTTCTGCCCTCAATTAATAAAAAACTGGCGATTCTCGAACAGCTACACCGAGAGTTAAAACAAGTTAGCGCAAGCCTGGAATACAGTCAAGCCGAAAATTACAACACTTAAAAAAACCTATTCAATACTCCAATCGAACATAAAAATGCTCACCACTCAAATTGACAATGTAATCAAGGAAAACAGATTAATGAAAGAGACCATACTAGACATCCAATATAGAAGCATGTGCGAAAATATCATTTTCTCTGGAATCCCCGAAAATCAACAAGATAACCCAGAAAACAGAATGAGAGAATTCATGCACACTGCACTAAATCTTCCACCAAAATAACTTTCCACCGCATTCACCGCCTCGGAGCGCGGGGTAAATCGAGTGGTTCTCGCCCTATAATTGCTAAATTTGAACACTTCAAACTGATTAAAAGCAAGGGGAAGGAGCTCAAAGGAACAAACTATGGGCTCAATGACCAATTCCCCCGAGAAATAAACGAACGAAAGAAAAAAAAAAACCCTATCATGAAACAGCACTGGCAAAAGGCAGCCGCGCGTCTGTTGTCGTTGATAAACTGTACATTGACTGACAGCTTTTCCGCGACAGCACAATCACTCCCTCACTGATCTGATGACCGCAACCTTACCAAGGCCCGATTATAGACTTTAATTTAAACCTCATAATGTCAAACGTGATCTACCTACTCCTATTACTGTACTAGATGCAACTCTCTACCTCACTCTCTCTCTCGTGCTTGCTCTCTTTATCTTGCTCTCTTTTTCCCGCTCTCTCCTGCTCTTTCTCTCTCCCCCACCCTCTCTATCTCTCTCCCTGTCGTGTATATATGTGTGTGTACACAGTAAAAACAGGGGTGTCAATATTTCAGAGTCAACCTATTTTAACCTAGATAGAGTATTTACAACTATATGGAGAGTAAACCCACTCTAAGAGTAGAGTTAAAAGTCAGTGTAAAATCCCGCAGACATGCAGTGTAACTTTAACTCTACAGAGTGACGAATACGCGCCAGTCGTGACGTCTTGAACACTCTGGCGGCACATTGAAGGTTTGTCTGGAGCAGGTCTGGAGTCGTGCCTGGGTAAGTCGGGTAAGTAACATTATGAACATGCTGGTGCTCGTAACATCGGTTAATAATTGTTTTCCATCTAAACACGGTTGGTTTTATCGGTTTATAAATGTTGATTGAGGACATGTTGCCCATTCCTCTGGTGAATGGCTGTCAAGTAGCTACAGGGCGCCCATTATCGGGCACAGCTGCGTTCGATCATATTTGAACTTCGTCGAAAGCCGATTTGCCAACGGAAAAAAAGCTATTTTGCCAACATATTGGTTATTCAAACGGTAGCTATGTTTCTTGATGATTATAAACTATTAATTGGTTTTTAAAAATCGTGAGCTTCTTTATGGATTACAACAGCCGCCCGATAAAGGGCGCCGCTTTTTTTGCAGCACTTTCTCTTATAAAAGACGTTAAAACAAAAAAACTACCGGTTATATCTACATGTTTATTGGCTTAAAAGTTAGCTTATCGTTTTGTGAACCTAATAAATATAATATGTCCAATGGTATGTGCCCGAATAATATCAGTATCGTATGTTGAACACAAAAATTTCTGTTTTCCGCCCGATAATAGGCTCCGGTGCTAGCTACATGTCCCATACAACTAGCAACTTGCTAGCAGTTCACATTTCTCCTTGAGTTAAGCTGCACCATTAACTGCGTGTCTTTTTCCTCAATGCTGGTACACACAAATACACGCTGCCTGTCTTATGATAACGTTTTATGTTATTGTGTACTAGTATGCTAATCGTTAAGCTAACCGCGAATTAGCTTGAAGCTAAGAAGTAAACCGCAACGGCATAGCCATAGCCCCCCCCATACTCGACGACTCAAACGGTCAGTTGGTCGGTTTGCCATTTTCTGAAGTTGCCGAAGTGGTGCCTTAAAAATTACACAAAGACAGCGAAGTTGCGCATGCCAGTTAGCCTTTGTTGCTAGCTCTCACTAAGGAATAAAGTTGTAAAATTGTGCTTGTTCCATTCAACCTGTCGGGGTTTATTTCTCCATAACGACCAGCTCATTGTGTGAAATTAATAATCTGAGACACAATGTTGATCAAAGTAGGACTTAACGTATTAGAAACTGCGCAATTTAGCATACAAATCGGCATAGTATAAGTCCAGTCACTTTTCCTCCGTGCTCCAGAATGCAGCATTAATTCAATAGATATGTGTAATAAATATTTTGATTTGTTTATCACAATTCAACTATGTCAACTTTGCCTTGTTCACAGTAATCAAGCAGATGTGAGTGTAAAGCGTGGACCGTAGTTGGTAAGTAGGCTCAGGTTATGGAACAATGTAAGCACGTGGGTAACTCTTTGTTCAACTGTTTTGTTTTTTTACCTTTGTTTATTTTAATAGAATATGCTGTTGCGTGTGTCATTTGGTGGGGAGCAGAAGTATGTTAGGCTGTCTGACCTAACATTGGATGCCTTCATGAAAGAAGGTTAGTGAGTACATCAGGATAACACAATATCACAACCTTTTACTTAGTTAATACACCTAATTCACCATAAAACATTCCTCTGAGTTGATAACTGTTTCTGCTGTGCCTTTTAAATGCATGGGAATAACCTACTGACTTAAGTTTCAACTCGACAGCATTTTGTGAAGACATGAGGCTCACTCCACTTAGTTATGGTTTTGAATCTCATCAAAAGGAAATTGTCTTGTTACTGTAACATCCTTTTCCCTTTCCTTCCTTTACTACAGTGTGCCTAAAATTTAACATACCAGAAGGTAGGCAGCCTGATATGAAGGTATTTGACCAATCTAACACAGAAGTTGACGGAGAGGTCTTTGAAGAATTAGTGAAGGAGTCACCTGGAACCTTCCGAGTCATGTTGAGCAATGAAGAACTTGGTAATCACTGACCATTCACAAATGTGTTCATATTAAACTTAAAGGTTGGGATGGGAGTAATAACATTTCTATTTAATGCACAGATGCTTCTCTGTCATCATCATCATCATGCTCAGCAGCATCTGAAGATATCATTCTGAACGTCACGATGTGGGATCCTCCTGAAGAAGCAGCCGCTTCAGAAGGAAGTCAACCTAAAAGGCCATGCCACATAAACTTTGAGGCAAAAGAGGTGGGTAGTGGACATTGTTGTTAAGTTTAATCTGGATTTTGTTCAATTTGATGGGGAGTGTTTTTCTGTTATAATTTCCCCATTGTACGTATGGTTTAAACATTTCTGACTGTATATTTTTTCCATTTAAGTTGATTGAAAAAATCCTCACAACAAAGCCTGGTAGTGAACACATCATGCAAGAGTATGCAAAAACCAAATCCCTGAAAGATGCCACCAGAAGACGGATGATAAACATCCTTGCTGCTGAGATGACACAAACACATGGGTAAGAATCATACATGTAGGCTCTAAAGAAACATTGTTAGTATTGGATTGTTTTTAATTGTGTCCAAATGAGTGATTGTGATCGTTGGATTCATACATTAGGACATCCCCCCCTAAAAATGTCAAGGTGATGTACGCACAGGGGATAGTTGCTCTGTTTCCATATCTGGAAGACCCATATTCAAAACATGGATATGTAAGTAAAAGGGTCCTTACAACACACTTAATTGCCCTTAGAAATGTTGATAGCATAGTCAGTCTGCATGTTTTTAATTACACAGGAACATTACTACGATCCAGAGAGTGGTTCTGGATACCTTGCATGGCGGTTGAAGACCATTCAAAGAAAAGCTGCAGAGGAAAGAGGTGCCTCTGCTAGCAAATCTCCCAAGAGTAAGTATACCTATCAGTTACATATGATGTTGATAAATTGTGTAGGCAGGAGTCAATAAAATTGTGTTTTGTCTCAAGGTGGTGGGCCTGGCCGTGGTCAACCCAGACCCTTCACTGCTGACAAAGTGTTATCGGATGAGGAAGTGGAAGCAGCTCTTGCTGTTTTGAAACACTCTGCTGATGTAGACACTGTCCGTGAGAAGATGAAAGCTACCTTAATTTATCGTCATTCAATGGTCAACGATGAAAAGAGAGCAGCAGATGTCTTCTCAGTCTTCCCACGGTTTCTCGATACACCAGGACTGGTAAGTCCACATCTACATCTTCATTAGTTGAATCACTGAAATATCCCATACAGCATGTGTTATGGGTACCGGTTGCAGATTCCTGTTAACAGTTGCATCTGTGTCTGTGAACTGAGAAAATGTCTCACTAATGGCAGGACACGGCTACTTCAGTCGAGTTCTCACACACATTATCTATGCCATGACACAACATAAAACAGAGACATAAATCATAATGCTAGTTTTGCCTGTACTACACAGTAACTAAATGTATCGCCACCATCGCATTTTACATAACAGCGTCAAATCTATTTACTTGTGCCATATAAACAGAATGTTTACTTAACGATAACCCTAAAGTCACCATAACACAAGTTTGAGACCAGACTGACCTGAGAAAATTGGAAAGAAGTCACCATTTGCAGGACATGGCTACTTCAGTCAAGTTCTCACACGCACGAAAATCCAGGATGAAGTGCCTGAAAATCTCACTGCCCCCTATTGTTCAAAATGGGGACGCCTCAAAAATACGTTCTCGCAAAAAACAGAAAATAATTTAAGTCCACAAATGTGGGCACACATCAGTGGGCATCATACATGCAGTGTCTCTCATCACTCCTTTCTTTGTACTTTGTTTTTGTATTACAGATAGAACAAGATTTCAGGCTGCTGTTTGATGAACTGACGGCAAACAAATTTTTGGAAAAGTGGCCCAGTCTCAAAGCAAAAGTAATCACAGAGAGCCAAGGACTTGTACCGAGCACAGAGCTCCTAGATTTGATGAGGAATGCTGAGTCAACTGTTGTGGTTGAGAATGGTAAGACAGGGACTGTTTTTAATTACTTTGTAATTGTGCCAGTTCAACGTACATGTAGCATAAATATTTCATATTTTATATATCTTATTTTCTTATCGCTTACACTGTCTTTTTATTTTATGATTTCTGGAAACGGGCACAATAACACACTTGACTACGCATTGTACTAGACAGTAATATTGATGATCTTATCTTAATGCTAACCTGATGTTTGTTGGTATTTAGGCTGGGACAGTGACATGTCCGCCATCTTGCTGCTCCTTCATCTTTTGCCACCATCTGCCCAGGGTAGGAAGAGGCCAGGGAAGATGTCTGCAAGTCAGGCTGTGGAACACCTCATCAAATTCATAAAAGTATGCTGGACAGTTGTTTGAAATATGCTTTTCATCACCTCAGTTTCATGTACAGTGATCTATTGCGAGAGATTGGTCACTAAATATTGCTGTTTAATGTTTGGTTGTAGGCTGGAACCAGTGTACAGCAGCATCTCAACAACATCAGCCAAAGCAGCCAGCCTTACCTCCTCGCTCAGGGGCCTACGAGAAGCAGCATCCACACCTTCTTTATTGTCATCGACAAGTATGCACTACCATGTAAGGCAACAGGTTCAGTGGGAGCCCTTGACGAACTCTTTAAGGCCCATTACATCTTTGGTACCTCGTACAGTCCTTCCCTTGCCAACTTTTTCACTTTTCTGCAAACAACTATCTACAACATTGACGTTGGGGAAACAAAGGAAACTCCCAGAGTTGCTGAATTGCGAGCAAGAATAATGCATTAGTGTCTGGTTAGATCAAACAATGAGGTGTTTTCTCTGCAGAAGTGACCATGGGAGTCCAAACAGCCTTATAAAGCACCTTAAGGTAATTCATGGTCTCTGTACCGGCCGGACTCTTCATCTTAAATGTGGCCAAGTAGGGTGCCCACGTTCTTTTGGTAGCTTTTCTGGCTTTAGAAAGCACCTGAACAAGTGCCACATAAGCGGTTCATTTGATTCTGTAGGAGAAGGTGATTTTTCACCTGACCAAAGTGTTCTTGACACAAGTAATGCCACTGATGTTGATGTGTTGTCTGACCATGTAGAGGCAGAGTCTACATTATCTGCAGAAGACCTTGTAAATAGTTGTGCAGCTGTAATTTCTGATTTAAAGGCAGCAGGTGTAGGCCAAAGTGTAGTAAACTCTGTCGTGATTTCCATGGAAGAGATTGTTCAAGATATCCAGCAGCATGCTAAAGAAACTGTTGTTCAGCATGTATTCAGTGATGAAAGAGAAAGTGAAACATGCAAGAAAGTTGAAGCATGTTTTGATGGGTTGGAGAATCCTTTCACAATTCTTAATTCAGAATACAAGCGATCCAAATTTTTATCCAGCAAGTGGGAAACTGTAGAAGCAGTTGAATGTGTAATTGGCTCCAGATTTGACACAAGACGAAATAAAGAGACTGGGACATATGATCAGATAGTTGTTCAAGATAAATTCATGTATGTTACAATTTTATCTACATTGGAGTCGATATTTAAAAGTAAGTATGTTGCAGAAATGTTGAAAAAATCAGACACTGATGACTCGAGACTAAGAGATATTTGTGATGGATCTTTGTTCAAGACTCACCCTCTGTTTTCAACTGAAAAGCAAACAGTGCAGATACAAATGTTCTATGATGACTTTGAGGTTGCAAATCCTCTCGGTTCCAAGCGAGGTATTCATAAATTGGGTGCAATATATTTTACCCTAAGAAACTTCTCTCCAAAATGGAATTCATTTTTGGCCAACATACACCTGTGTGCCCTTTTTCATGCACAAGATCTTAAACGGTATGGTTTTAGTGAAGTTCTTGCTCCTGTTGTTCGAGACATCAAAGTTTTAGAGAAAGATGGTATTGAGATTCCACTATACGGTGGTCGTGTTCGTGGCAGTGTGGTACAGGTTACTGGTGATAATTTAGGCATACATAGCTTGTTTGGTCTGGTGGAGTCGTTCAGTGCAAGGTACTGTTGCAGATTTTGTTTAGCTGAAAAAGATGACTTTCAAACAGAATTCTCAGAGGAGTCTTCAAAAATAGTGTTGCGCACAAAAGACACCCACACGGCTCACTGTCAAGAAATGGCTGATAATCCATCTCTTCCATATGTTTTTGGTGTGAAGGTGTGAGGTCATGCTTATTGAATTCACTGACATATTTTCACACTACTGAGAACTTCTCAGTTGATGTGATGCATGACATTTTGGAAGGAGTGGCCCAGTACGAACTGAAGCTGTTGTTTTTGTATTTTAAAGAACAACATGTTACACTGGAGGAGCTGAATTCAAGAATACAAAGTTTTGATTATGGATTCATGGAGAGAAACAATAGGCCAGTGGCAGTGAATTTAGGTGGAGAGTCTAATGATCTGGGGCTGAATGCAGTTCAGTCATGGTGCTTATTGAGGAATACTCCGCTCCTCTTTGGAGATTTGGTAACTCCTACTGACCAACATTGGGGCCTACTTCTTTTATTGCTACAAATAATAAACATTGTATTTTCTGCCATGTTATCTCAAGGTATGTGTGTATATTTAAAACATTTGATTGTGGAACACCACAAACTGTTCAAGACGTTGTATCCCCAGAAAAAACTTTTACCAAAGCACCATTTTCTTATCCATTATCCCCGCTGCATCCAGAAAATAGGACCTGTACTTCATAGTTGGTGCATGCGCTATGAAGGCAAGCACAATTTTTTAAAGAAACAGCTCAAGTCATTTAAAAATATCACCAAAACGCTGGCCAAAAAACACCAGCATCATATGGCATATATTTGGCGATCTTCAACAACTTTTAGTCGGTTAGACATTGGTCCTGGAAAAATGGTGTCTTTAGAAATGGTAAAAGGTGGTTCTGAAATTGTCAAGGCAATGCAAGTGTCCTCCAGTGTTCAAGTTATGAAAGTGAATTGGGCTAAACACAATGGTTTTATTTACCGCCAACATCTGGTTATTTGTGGTGCAGTTGAATGTGAAATGCCTCTCTTTTACCAGATTGAGTCTGTCCTGATAATACATGAAAAATTGTTGCTGCTCACTTTGCCTTTATTTACTGTAAGTTTTCAAGAACATTTCCATGCGTATGAAGTAACAAGGAGAAAGCAAGATTTTGTTGTCTTTCATGTTGACAACCTGCCTTATCCCAGGCCTTTTGACATACAGATGTCCTATGGAGTGAATCACACAGCTCTCTTTGTTGTTCCATATTGCTTCTTCTGGTGAGCATTAAAGCAAGTTGTGACTGTAACCTTGTTTGTTTGTGTTTTATTTCTATTTGATTAATTATTTCTTAATTATTATTTAGATCAAAGCAGTTCAGTAGTATAGCACATATCACCTAGATATAATAAAATATAAAAATAACACTGTAGAGAAATAAAAATGAAATATTATTACACATTAGAGTGTCATTTTAAGAACTAAATTTGGAGTAAAATTAACTCTATAAAGTGTAATCATATTACTCTGAACAGTGTGAACAAACCTCGGTGTTAAATATTTTTACACATTTCATTGTTAATTTTGACACTGAATTGAGTAGAATTAACTCTGAAAAGTTGACACTGGCCATAGAGTAAATTTTACTCTATTTTTGAGTGGGACCAAATGTTATCTGAAATGGAGTTAAATTCAACTCTATAAGAGTTAAATTGACACTTTGTTTTTTACTGTGTATGTGTCATTCGTGTTTATGTATGATACAGTGTGTATATGTGTGTTTTTGTATGATACAGTGTGTATATATGTGTTTATGTATGATACAGTGTGTATATGGGTGTTTATATATGGTACAGTGTGTATGTGCATGTTTATGTATGATACAGAGTGTATATGTGTGTTTATGTCCTCTGCGCATTTGTGTGATAAAAAAGGACTATTGGTTCATTTTGAGAAAAAGGGTGTGTATGGGGATGCGTATTTACGTGTCAAGGGGAAATGTACTGCAGTGATGATGATGATGAAAATGATCACTCTTAATGATGACTATAGAAATGATGATGATGATGATGAAGACTATGATGATAATAAGACATACATGCATACTAATGCAATTATGCAATACAGTATTTGATCAGACATACGCCAAACGCATCGCTTCACTATATACTATGTGATATATTCACACATATACAAACACTCTTGCATATATGTACCCACATTCATACATACACACACACAATCATACAAACACATCCTACCTACAAACACTCCTTCTTATACATACACCACAAATATCTATACATCCCCCTGCACCCGTTATGATGGATCCATTAAAGTGAACCACATCTCAATGTCAATAACTGGCACATCAATCACATGACACTTTCAGTGAAATTTATCTCGTGGAATATAAGAGGAATCGGCTAATTCCATTCGAATGGAATCTGTAATTTCATCACTGTACATGTACAGATCAAACGGGCTTCATTAAAGGGAGACAATCCTCAGAAAATAAGTTAGAAAACACTTTTTAACTTAATACACCTTTCAATACATCACCGATCATTGCATCTCTAGATGCGGAGAAGGCGTTTGACAGGGTAGGATGGCCCTTTCTCTTTGCTGTCCAAAAACACTTTGGAATTGGCCCATATCCATCAACTGGATAAAAATATTATACAACCCACTGCATCATTAATAACCAATGGACACACATCAAAACCATTTCAACTACATAGAGGTACTAGACAAGGATGTCCACTATCACCGCTACTATTTGCACTATTCATAGAACCTCTTGCTGCCTCCATTCGACAAAACGACAAGATAACAGGTATCCAGACTAAATCATAACATCACAAAATCGGCCTATACGCTGATGACATACTGCTATTCCTAACAAACCCTTCATCCTCAGTCCATAATCTGATTGATAGTTATGGCATGTTATCTAGCTACTCTATCAATTGGTCCAAATCTGAGATTCTACCTCTAATCAAATTCAACTGGGATGCTGAGGCCAGGGATCTCCCCTTCAAATGGACCACTTCTGGTATCAAATATCTTGGAATCTATATATCACCAAATTTAAAAGAACTCTTCAACCTCAACTTTACCCCATTACTTCAGACTATAAAAGATGATTTGGAAAGATGGAATAACTTACCAATATCACAAATAGGCCGAATATCTACAGTCAATATGAAAATCTTACCAAAAATCTCTTCTCCATGACCCCTGTTTACCCCACTTCAAGCTGGTTCTCCTCTCTCAACTCTGCAGTCAATACATTTTACTGGAAAAATGAAAAACCAAGAATGAAACTATCCACCCTCCAGAAACCCAAATCAGTCGGGGGACTTAGTGCTCCACATTTTTACAATTACTTCCTTTCAACCCAATTACAGTACATTCAAAACTGGACAAATGAAACAAACCCATCATGGTTAGACATAGAACAATCAATAACCCTGGAACTGCCCCTTCATAGATAAAACCATAAAAAAAACACAATTGATTTCAGACCAACACCATCTGCACAACTCTAACAGCATGGTGGAAATCAAACAAAAATTTTCAAACCTTTCATATTCCTAATATAGAAACAGAGAGGAGTAACTAGCTTGGAACACCTTTTCAGTGACAGCTTGTTCATGACCTTCGACCTCTTAAAAAATAGATACAACTTACCAGATCACTGCCGTTTTCAATATATCCAAATAAAAGAAGTCATAAAAAACAAACTTGATATCAACAACTTTCACAACCACATCATCCCCCTTTTTCAAAAACTCAAGCTTCTCAAACCACCAAAAATGTTATCACAAATCTATAAACTCTTCTCCTCCCAAGACAACACTGTTGCAATACCAACAGACAAATGGACCTTAGACCTTAATACACAACTTCCTGACATACAATGGCAAACCATATGCAATAACACATTCTCCATGGCCTGCAATTCAAAGACTCATACAGTATAAGATTCTACATACATGACACATTACCACCCACAAACTGCACCTTATGGGATATGCAGACAGCAACACATGCACACATTGTCCAAATTCCATAGATGATTATTTTCATGCATTCTGGCTCTGCCCACACATCCAATCATTCTGGTCGGAGGTCCTGTGCAGGCTGTCCATGATCCTTGGCCTTGACATCCCTCTCATCCCATCCGTCTTACTGCTAGGTGACCTATCCATAGTTCATACATCCCCGCAGCTCAAAAACTTTATATTAATATCAATAACAATTAGGGGTGGGACGATTCAATCCCATAACGATTCGATTCGATTCGATTACGATTCTTTAGGCAAAGGTTCGATGCATCATAATATCTTACGTTTGACCACGATTCGATTCGATAAGATTCGGCTCGATTAATTTAGATACTTTAAAAAAAAATTATAGGTATGCTAATGTGATTTGATACCGATACATTCATCAGTAATTAAATATTCAATTAGAACCTTACACCAAGTTCACAGCATTATGTTTATTGTTAAGGCATGCCATACATTTTGCAGCTGTCTGCAGCAAATAATGCAGCAATAAACATGACTAACAGTGTATTTTCTAAAGTTGCCCTATTTAGGTTATTGTTTTTCAAACAGTGTCAGACATGGTACCCTAATACATTTCCTTTATTTACAAAATGAAAATGGCAAAATGTATAACAATTACTAAACTTGGCCAAGATAAATGAAATAGCCTATAGGTTAGTATCATATAGTACTTTCCTAAATCTTAGTACGATCTAGAACTTCGGTGGAGCAAGATGCCCATCCATCCGTAGTTAAAGCTACTCTCGTAGCGTTTTGCAAGGACAGTCGAACAGTTTTCTTCACCTCTTCATACAGAGCAGGTATACATTTTTCACTCAAATGTTTTCTGCATGGTATGGTGTATCTAGGTTCCACGACATTCATTTTGTGAATCGGACAGTTAACGTAGTAATAATTAATTAAACGTAAGACATTGGAAATAGTCTTACTATTTTTGTTTTTTGTCTCTAACGTCTACTTGATTTTGAATAGAAAATGGTTTAATTTAAATATCAGAAAGCACTTTACAATTAACTGTCTGGACACGGTATGTGTATAAAAACTAATAAAAACAATTATACAAAAAAATAACCGTTTGGCCATTTCTCCAGGAAACTCAGGGGAAGTGTCAATGACTCCCGAGTTTAGCTTGCTAACCAGCTTGCTAACGCGCTTGCTGTCCTTCACGTCAATTGTGTATCGTCGGCTCAAATGGTTTATCATGTTTGTGGTGTTGCCTGTGTATCTTATTTCTACTTGGCATATCTTGCATATTGCAGCGGTTTTGTCAAGTACACCCTCCTTCTTTCTAAACCCGAAATGCTTCCATACCACTGATTTTCTGTTCGGAACATCGCAAATTCTGTAAGTTTCTGTCTCTTTTGTCGCACTCAGCGAGCATGCAGCTAGCCATTTCGCTCAGATCTGTCCGTCTAATTGTCGCTTTATTCCCGCCAGTCCCTACTTTCAACTCACGCTTACGTGGGGGTTGGAGCAGAAACATGGATTGAAGCTGGTCAAACAGTTTTAAAAGTAGTCGTGTCTCAGAAATATATATTTTAAATAATTTTTGAATAAATTAATACATGTGCACATTCATTTAAAATGCGATATTAATCGATGCTTATCGATTCGAATCTTACAGATCGATGCAGTTGTATTTACACATTCGGATCGGTGCATCGCGATGCATCGGTGCATTGTCCCACCCCTAATAACAATTGCTAAAAAAATTATATTACTCAACTGGAAAGACAAAACTATCCATAAACCACTGGTTCAATTTATTAACAGAACATTACTGCAACTTTAAAAGACAACATCAAATCTTTCCAAGAGACCTGGTCCCCCTTTCTGATATTTCTAAATGCAAGCTAATTTTTCCACACAGATTTTTCCTCACTATCCCTCTTTACCCTCCACCCAATATCTATTAGAAGATTATACCAATATCATAATCTCACCCCTTTTTTTTGTTCTGTATTGTCGTGTTTTTTCCCCTCTGTTTTGTACTTTAAAAAAATAAATATATATTATATAAATAAAGAAAAAAATAATAATAAAGAAAAAAATATATATCAAAGAGGTCCTTGCTGATTCAGGCGTTAAGGTTAGGACCATAGACTGTGTAAAAATATGGACAAAGTCACTGTGATATCACCCATTGCCTTCCCACGGCCTCGTAAAAACCAAATTGAGTCTCCGGAAGACTTTTTCTCCACCGGTTTGTACAAACTGCGTCTGTGGAGCCGAAGAGGACTCAACCTATCCCTCTGATTGGTCCTGAACAAATGTTAATACCCTGTCCAAACGACACAATATTTTAAAAAAATCAGCACATGCAGAGGCATTAGATGAAGGAAAGGCACCTATTCCAATTACGGGAAAAATGTAATGTATTTTGACCACATTGCTGCCATTGACTTACATGGTGAAAGACCTATACTGGAGCCAACCGCAGTGGCGCTAGTGAGCAACGGCAGAATGGCCGCTCCCAGCCGAACCAGGAAGTGAGCTTCAAAACGAAAGCCCAGGCTGTGTCCGAATCAAAGCCCTATCTACTGCGCCCTGTCAGAAGTGTGCTGTTTAATGTGCACTGTTTAGCAGTCCGCAAAAAATATCCGTCATACTATTTTACAACCGCACTGTGGAAGTGTCGTCCCACCAGTGTTGCCATGTCCACGGTTTTGCAGCTTTGGGATACTTTCAAAGTGGGTCACGGGTAAAAATAAAAAGTCGCAAAGCACGAACTTATTTTAAAAAGTAAAAACATGATAAAATACGTTGGTTTCGGTTAAAAATAGTAAGTGTGTCATCCGGGTGTTTGAAGTATACTGCAATTAGAAAAAAATTTGCGTACTGTACAACTTTCTCGCCCTATCTACTCACCAAGACTACTCAACAGGGTGGAAGAGTGCTGATTCGGACACGGCCCAGGTGTTCTCTCGATTCATCCTACACATCAAGTTGCCCTACCAAGGGGTATTGCGCATGTGCACATCACAATTGCATCATTTTTCTTGTGTTTAACGGCACGCTCATAAATTCATGCTACTTCCGCCTCGATTTTGACCTAAGTTTAGTATTGCATGTTTTCCATACTTACAGCGTTTTATCAAAATTTTATACCATTTGTCATGTTAATTCAACTTTTCATTTACTAATGAATCACAATTTACTTGCGGTAGTATCTTCTGATAGGGCAGCAATGATCGATAGATAACTGCATTACGCTACCGGTAGGATATATTTTGACAAGGTAGGACAAATCGACAGAACACGGGCAGAGTTGTTCGATTTGACAGACAAGCTAGCTAACGTTAACGCTAGTTAGCCGAGCGGTTAGCATTACAATGAGTGAAAAAGAAAAGTGGTTGGAATATTTCTATGGTTTTTCTCATAAAGGTAAATTCAGGTAAATGAACTCTGTCACATGGAACAACATTGCCTGAAGGCGTATAAATCACTCGATGTGTACAACTATGTGATTTGTGGGCATGTTCAAGACGTATGCTTTTATTCTATGATTTGTGCGGCGATTTCTGTGTCTTGCGATCGGAGGTACTGCCAAGTCAGCGTCAGGGGCACAAGACAACGATGTACAATACGTGAGTGAACGTCAACAGAGTAGGAAACTACATATTGACAGCGAACTGCACCTGCATGGCTGGGTAAGTTGTATTTATACTTATCGCTATTACAGACTAAAATCTGTTAGTTTTCAGTATCTAAGTTAGGTAGCTTAGTGTCTATGAATGTAATAGTATATTTATGTAATAATATACAGATGTATAGTTTTACTAAGGTTCAGTAAATGAAGTGTCAAGTGGAGGCTCATGCTGCAGTCATGCAGCTGCACTAATGTTTAAGGTTGAGCTATATGTGAAGATGGGTAGAACAGAGAAGGCATGCACATCAGGGACATGTACATGGAAAGACATGTCAAGAAGGGAGGTGAAACTCACAGCTCTGGACCAGAATGGCCTTCAGCAAACCTAAGTGGAGGGCCAGTCAGTCAAAGGCAAAGAGGAGAACGCAAGAGAAAGTTAGGAAGCCAATGAAAGGCAGCATGCATGATCAATTGTTGATATTCAGGGTGGGAAATTAATTGTGTGACCTACCAGCCACCCCAAAATTTTATCAGACACCTTTTATTTATTTATGTTTTTAATACATTGTGCGAGAATAACGTTTCAGATTGCACTCATATTTAGTAGCTCTAATAAAATAGTAGTATTGTATTACAGGTCAAACAGTCAAGCATTGTGTAGGCTATACATTTATTACATACATTTCATATAATCTATTATATAATACTTGATACGTTTTTCTGAACGAACAGATGCCAGTAGGCCTAACGTTAGAGCGAGCTGTCTGGAGATCTCACTTTTACCTTGGAGCATATTGGCAAAGGCAGTTTTTTGTTTTTCTGTGTGACGCTCGTTACAACTGCTTTATGGTAAATAGAACGCATATAGAGAACTATAGAGTTCTGTGGTTGCACTGGACTCTGCGTTGCTAAACGGACCATCGGAATTGGCGGAAGTAGAAAAAAATTGTATTTCACTGAAACAATCTTATTTTCCAGCAAACTAATTAAATTATGTTAACAGACCATATTAAATGACACCTGTTTTAATTCTGAAAGGTTTGTTTTATAAAAATTATACACATTTTATTAGGCAAATAATTCACATATTCTCCATCCAAAATTAGGCTAATCTTCATATCGAGGGTATAACATAATACCGTAGCTTATTTTGGGAAGTAACATAGGCTATTTATTTCATTTAACTTGAGAGCCAAGAATTGCTAAATTATGCTACTAACGTTAGCTCTAGAAGAAACTCTGCAAGATAGGCTACTGGGTTCACCCACTGCTGAGATGCGGGGAGAAGCACATCATAGGCTTTTCCTTGAACTCCAGCTAACTTATTTGACGAGGTGTTCAGACGGTAGCCTATTTTCTCTCGTTGTTTCCAAATTCCGTCAGATCTGTTATGGCGCTGCGTTGCTCTGGGGGCGGGGATTGTGTTGAGGTTTTATGGTAAAAACAATGGATGAGTTGTGAACTAAGGCGGGCTCGCCTCAGGATTTTCTAACAAGCGCTTTTTTTTCTGTCTCACATTTAGGCAATCAGAGAAAGAAACCTGAAGTTTTTTAATTTTTATTCCTGCTTAGCGTGTACCAAAGTGGCTTGTATCCACTTTGCTACACGCCACTGTGGCGGGTAGGTTTGTTACATTTACCCGACGATTCTGAAATCTACCCGCATTTGGCGGGTGGCGGGTGCTAATTTCCCACCCTGTTGACATTCTTATGCCACATCAGCTGGCAACCTAGAGAAAGTTATAGGTCTTTAAATACATTAAATTGTTTGAAAGATAATCACTGAAACAGAAGTAGTGGCAGAATCACAATTCTGATACTACACTCTTATCCCATACTTGTTTTTTTTTGTGTTGGCCTAATATGAGCATATATTTTTCATTATTATGATTGCTTGTAACATTATAAATATGTAAGAATTCCTTATTTATGATGTGGTCTTTGTAGTGATAACAGACAGCGATATTCTGGAGACACTTTGCACCTGAAGTTGGCAATACTCACTAGTATGGATTTAAGCGACACTGACACAGCATCAGAAACAGAGCCTCAATCTGATCTACCATTTAGTACACTCTATTTATTAAGTGCGCTACGGGACCTTCCACCAAGTGAGTTGCAGAAGAGAAGTGAGGATATCTTAGACACGCTGAGACAAAATCTGTCACAGTGTGAAAACTTTGAGCTCATTGTAGCTGCCATCAAAGTTAGTTATACAGTTAATAAATTATACATAATAAATACAGTTCATAATACATATTGATTTAATAGTTTACATTAAATAAAGGTATAATTCATATTTAGTTAAAATGATAACATGATTGATATAGAAGTATGATTGAGAGAACATTCGTTAAGAACTATATGTATATTTCATGTAGGAACCAACATTCCTTTGTGGTGGTGGTGGTGTTTTATTGTGTGATGCGCTCTAGTTGAGCCTCATGGGGGCAGAGCCAGCTCGTGGATAGCTGCTTTTTGAGCTCTGACATTTGTTGAAAGACGTTGCTTGTTGAATAGCCTATGCCTACTGTGTTTTGTGAAGACTGAGTAAAGCAAAGAAGACAACTTTACGTTACAGAAGTTTTTGTATTTTTCTTTTCCTTCTAAGTTACTCTCCTGTGTTAACGCGGCCAATGAGGTAAAATAATCTATGCTTTCGGTCGTAGGCTAATGTTGTGTCAATGCATGCTAACTAGCAACGTGATATTGATGTACAGTAGAAGAAAGTATTTAACAGGCGAATTTAATGTTATTTTTTATTGTTCTCTATGAGAATATTGTTAATATATTTTCTTGTTTATGTCTGTTCAGTTCTCACGGCTTTGCTTGGATTGAGATGAATAAAGGCCCGTGTATGAAGAACAGCTTGTGTGCGTGGTTAACCAGAGGGAGTTACAGTGAGAACTCAGCCAGCTCGACACGAGGTGACGAGACGATCATCTGCGCCTGTTGTCGACGGAGCTACAAGCAAGTTTGAGTTTCACCGACCTCAAGCAACGGACAGATAAGACTGCATACACCTACAACCTGAAAGTGGCAATCAGAGTTAATGAGCATTGGGTGGCTAATCCAACAAGAAGTAACACATTTAAACAAGCTAAATGTATAAGGATGGAATAGTCTCATCAACTGTCTCTATAAAGGACTCTATAAGTGCTAAAGAGGTGCAATGTTATGGTGTTATGTATGTCGTAAGTTCTAGTCATTGCTTATTGGTATTTACTACTGTGTTGTTTGAGGTGTAAATTAGAAAGAAGATTAATAGCAAATGGAAACCAGTTAATTTGTATTGCGAAGGTGTTTATTGCACATTAAGTCAAGTCACATAGGCTAGCTGGTTAAACTAAAGTTAAAATGTATACAAGTTAGTACATTCAAGTTAAGCTACTACAGTCAAATAAATGAAGGTTAGACTAATTGCAGGCTATTTAAGAGCTCAAACAACAAGAGAAGTCAGTTCAAATTGCTATAATTTAACATTCTAGAGTATATAAATAAGTCATACATAAATAGAATCATAAATATTCTAGAGTATAGAGTTAATAAATAGGATTAAAAGGACAAACAAGGTCAATTCATTAAACATAGTAAAATGGAAGAGTTAGTGCATGGAGCTAAAAACCAGCACCTAGAAGGTAATGGTGATGCTGCAGACTTAGGGCAGCAGTGTGAACGCCTTGATAGTGAGGTAGGTGAAGACACTCAACTTACTACAGAAGGACTACGACAAGGTCAGAGAACCAGAAAGCTCACTGAGAAGGGACAAGAGCTCAAAGAGACCAAAGGGAAAAGGCTCCAACGTCGTTTCTTAGTTACCTATAACAAGTGGAAGGCTCTTGCTAAGGAGGCAAAGAAAGAGATAGAGGGACCCTTCTCTCGTGAGAACCTACAAAATATCATGACCAAGATACGCCGTGCTTCAAGTGATGTACAGCAGGCTTATGAAGACCTACGCCAGTGCGTACTCCCTGATGGAGAGACCCGCCGCCGAGCAGACACCTGTGATACCATCTCAAGGCAGATCTTAAACTATGCATGTAATTGTCTCGACGAACAATGTACAGATCTAGATACTAATAAGGAACAAATAGAGTGGGTTGAGACAGGCTCAGTGTTTTCATCAGCAGCATCCAAAGCGTCCAGTGCAAGCTCAGGTTCAAGCCTATCCTCAACAAGGAAGCATGAAGCTGCAGCAGAGCTAGCTGCAACTGAGGCCACGTTGAAGGTCTTGGAACAAGTGGAACGTGAAGAACAAGAGCTTAAAAAACTTGAAGCTGATTACAGACAAAGGCTTGCACAACAAGACGAGGAGCGTGCTGCAAGAAAAGAAGCCTTAGAAGAAAAGCGCAGACAGATAGAGCGCTTAGAGACATTGAAAAAGATGAAAGCTGCAAAGGCACGACTGCAAGTCTATGATCAAGAAGACGACTCAGACTCAGAGATACTAGAGTTGTTCAAGGACCACAAGCCTAAGCAAGAGAAGGTTACACCCAACTCAAAATCTGCTAAGATGCCACAAACAGCCACATGGGGGCAACCTGCTATAAACATTCATGAACAGGATAGCAACACAGAACTTGCCATGGCAATAGCAGAGTCCATCAACATAAGCCGTCTACCAGTACCAGAACCTTATGTTTTTAGTGGAGACCCACTAAGGTACAAGGACTGGAAAATGTCCTTTCAGACACTGATAGGCAGAAAGAATATTCCAGTGAATGAGAAGGTCTACTATCTTCGCAAGTATGTCGGCGGACCTGCAAAGAAAGCCATTGAGGGATACTTCCTTCTGGGCACAGATGCAGCCTATCAGTCAGCACTGGACATCCTGGAAGAAAGGTATGGAAGTCCTTTTGTGATTGCTAAGGCTTTCCGAGATAAGCTGGCCTCATGGCCAAAGATAGGACCCAAGGACAGCGTGGAACTAAGAGAGTTCTCAGACTTCCTCCGAGGCTGTCAAGCAGCAATGTTTCAGATCAAGAGTCTGGAAGTCCTAAACGATTGTGGTGAAAACCAACGAATGCTCTCCAGGCTTCCTGACTGGCTGACAGCTAGATGGAACAGAAAGGTCATCGATATCGAAGAAGCAACCAACGCATTCCCTAGCTTTAATCAGTTTGTCACATTTGTCACTAAGGAAGCTAAGATAGCTTGCAATCCGATAACCTCTCTTCACGCTCTGAAGTCAGGTGATGGTGGAAAGGAGAAGACACTAAAAACACGAAGTGTTGGTGCAAAGGTACTGACAAGCAGCTCTCAAGAAAAAACAGAGGCTGAAGGGTGTGTCTTCTGTGAGAAGTCCAATCATGGCATCCATACATGTCAAAGGTTCTTGAAGAAGTCAACTGCAGAACGAGTCAGGTTTGTGCAAACAAACAGGTTGTGCTTTGGATGTTTGAAATCAGGACATCATTCAAAGAACTGTGAAAGGAGAAGTGTGTGTGATACATGTAAAGGGAGACACCCAACATGTTTACATGAAAATCGCTTCAAAAGGGATGAAAGGAAAGAACAAGGGGATGGCGAACGAAAGGAGAGTGGAAAACACTCAAAGGAAAAGGAAGGCTCGAAGGAAAGGACAGAGTCTAAACAGACAAGCAAGACGCCAGACGAGGCAACGTCTCACAGAGTGGTGCAAGATATGAGGAACACTTACACGTCCACAGTTGTTCCAGTATGGCTGTCCACGATCACTAACCCAGAGCATGAAGTTCTCGTATATGCTCTTCTGGACAACCAAAGTGACACCACCTTCATCCTGCAAGAAAAGGTAGAAACATTAGACACCAGGAAAGAGCCTGTGAAACTGAAACTCTCCACACTGTCATCCAGAAGTACAGTCATTCAAAGTCAGAGGTTAACTGGACTGCAGGTCAGAGGCTTCTATGAATCAAAGAGAATCTCTCTCCCAGTAACCTATACAAGAGAGTTTATTCCTGCCAATCTAGGTCATGTTCCAACACCCAAGGCAGCAAGGTCATGGCCTCACCTGGAGCACCTTGCTGAAGAGATTGCTCCTTCAATCGACTGTGACATTGGGTTGCTCATAGGCTACAACTGCTCTCAGGCCCTGCTACCTAGAGAAGTTGTGTCCGGTAAGGACGACGAGCCGTTTGCTCAAAGGACTGACCTCGGCTGGAGTATAGTTGGCTGTGCCGATCCCTGCGTCGACTATGGCGATGCAATTGGAAGTAGCCACAGAATCGTCGTGAAACAAGTGACGCCTCACATTCAGTCACCTGCTGATCATTCAAGTGAAGTTCGATACATATGCCGAACACAAGTCAAGGAAGTAGTCACTCCTCCAGATGTCCTAAGAGCACTCGAATCAGACTTCAATGAAAGGACAGTAGAGGATGCTTACATATCTCAAAAAGATCTACGCTTCCTATCAATAATGGAGGAAGGAATCAAACTCAAGCCAGATGGTCGTTGCGAAATGCCTCTGCCATTTAAAGAAGACAGGCCAAGTCTGCTAGAGAATAGGATATGTGCAGATCACCGTCTCAAGTGTTTGAGAAAGAGATTTGAGAAGGATAAACAATATCAGAAGGACTATGTAACATTCATGAGTGAAATGATAGCACGCGAAGATGCCGAGAAAGTCCCAGAAGAACAACTTGATAAAAGCCCTGCCTGGTACATCCCTCATCATGGGGTGTATCACCCTCATAAGCCAGGAAAGATACGGGTCGTGTTCGACTGCTCGGCCAAGTTTCAAGGCATGTCACTGAATGACCACCTGCTTACCGGACCGGAACTGACGAACACTCTAGTAGGTGTTCTCTGTCGCTTTCGCAAGGGTCCAGTAGCAGTCATGTGTGACGTTGAACGCATGTTCCATCAATTTCATGTAAGAGCAGAAGACCAAGACTATCTGAGGTTTCTGTGGTGGGAAGACGGAGACTTTCAGTCACAACCATCAGTTTACCGTATGAAGGTACATCTGTTCGGGGCAGCCTCTTCACCCGGCTGCGCAAACTACGGCCTCAAACACATTGCCGCTCAAGGACAAGGTCGCTTCAATGAAGCATCCATTCGATTCATAGAAAGAAATTTCTATGTGGATGATGGACTGACAAGTGTGTCAACTAAAGAAGAAGCAATACAGTTAGTCAGTGAAGCAAGACGGCTCTGCAGTGAAGGCAAGCTGCGAATCCACAAGTTCATCTCCAACCGCCAGGAAGTGCTTGCATCGATTCCCAATGAAGAGTGTGCTGAAACAGTAAGAAATCAAGACTTAGCGAAGGGTGAGCCGCAGATTGAAAGAGCCTTAGGTGTCGAGTGGTGTGTAGCCTCAGATCAGTTCCAATTTAGAGTAGTTGTTAAGGAACGTCCGCTCTCTAGAAGAGGAGTCTTGTCGACGGTAGCCTCCATCTTTGACCCACTAGGCTTTGTAGCACCTTTCATTCTAGTTGGGAAACAAATCCTTCAGCAGATGTGCCGGGACAAGATCGGATGGGATGAACCACTGTCTGATGATCTTCGGTCACAATGGGAGTCCTGGCTCTTGGACCTACAGAACCTCGCTGACATCAAGATTCAGCGCTCTTACCTTCCAGAGAGTTTTAAAGACGTCCTAAGATATGAGCTTCATCACTTCTCTGATGCAAGTGTCATGGGATATGGGGAATGCACTTACTTGAGAGCAATCGGTGCATCAGGACAAATCCACTGCTCTTTAGTCATGGCCAAAGCAAGGGTGGCTCCCACGAAAGTAACCACGGTGCCAAGACTTGAGCTCTCTGCAGCTGTTGTTGCTGTCCGTACAAGCGACATGCTCAGAAAGGAGTTGGAAATGGAAGAAGCTCAGGAAATCTTCTGGACGGACTCAAAGGTCGTACTTGGATACGTCAGCAACGACGCCAGAAGATTCCATGTATTCGTGGCAAACCGCATTCAGCGTATCAAGAATAGCACTAAGCCAAGTCAATGGAGATATGTGGCTTCAGAAGAAAATCCCGCTGACCACGCATCAAGGGGCCTCAGGGCGAAAGAGATCATTGCGTCCAACTGGTTTACTGGCCCTGAATTTCTCTGGCGTGACGAACTTCCCAGCAGAGACATCAAGGTGGGAGAGATGGCGGTAGAAGACTCAGAAGTTCGTAAGGCCTTCGTATGCAGGACTGTGACAACCGAAGATTCCCTGCTCGATCGCTTCCAGAAGTTCTCCAGTTGGATGATGTTAGTCAAAGCCATCGCCAGACTGAAACGATGTGTCAAAGAGCTTAAGGGTTTGACAGCAAGAACCACTGATGCCACAAGTCTCGAAGAGAGAAAGGAAGCAGAACTGACGATCATAGGCATTGTTCAAAGGGCAACCTTCTCCAAGGAAATCCAAAGTCTTGAACGCAAGATCGAGATGACGACCAAGGATAAGGTCAGCAGAATGTACAGGCTAAATCCTTTCTTGGACAAGCAAGGTATCCTCAGGGTGGGAGGTCGACTGGAGCATGCTGCATTACATCCAGACATCAAGCATCCAGCAATCTTACCAAAGACCAGCCACATATCAAGGCTACTGATCCAGCATTATCATCAAAGGGTGCAGCATCAAGGGCGTGGCATAACAATGAATGAGCTACGATCAAACGGCATCTGGATACTTGGATGCAGTCAGGCTGTGTCATCCTACATATACAAGTGTGTCAAGTGTAGAAAGTTCAGAAGGTGCACTGAGGAACAAAGAATGGCAGACTTACCTCGTGAACGCATGGAGACGACTCCTCCCTTTACGTACTGTGGGATGGACTGTTTTGGTCCTTTCCATGTCAAGGAAGGAAGAAAGGAGGTGAAGCGCTATGGTCTGCTATTCACCTGTCTGTGCTCTCGTGCCGTGCACATAGAACTGCTTGACGACATGACTACTGATGCCTTTATCAGCGCGCTTCGTGCATTCATCGCTCTACGTGGAAACGTTCGACAACTTCGATCAGACCAAGGCACTAACTTTGTTGGTGCAAGACGTGAGTTCCTTGAAGCTGTAAAAGAGATGGACCAAGAAAGCCTAAAGCAACTAGGCTGTGAGTTTGTTCTGAACCCTCCTTCTGCAAGCCACATGGGTGGCGCCTGGGAAAGGCAGATCAGGACTATTAGGAGTGTGTTGACATCCATCCTGGATCAGTCGTCTTGAAGACTGGATAGTTCATCTTTGAGGACTTACCTTTATGAAGTCATGGCAATCATCAACAGCAGACCTTTAACTACTCACCTGCTCAACGATCCTGCCGGTCCACAGCCTCTAACGCCCAATCACATCCTGACGATGAAATCCTCGATAGTCCCGTCTCCTCCTGGAGAGTTTGTGAAGGAAGACCTGTATCTAAGGAAAAGATGGCGTAGAGTGCAATACTTAACTGAAGAATTCTGGTCCAGATGGAAGAAAGAGTACCTGTTGAACCTACAACAGAGACAAAAATGGCATAAGACACACAGAAATGCAAAAATCAATGACATAGTGATCATAAAGGATGAGAATACACCACGAAATGAATGGAAGCTGGCCAAGGTCACTGAAGTGTACCCTAGTGAAGATGGTCATGTGAGAAAGTTACAGTTGTTGATCAGTGATCCGGCATTAGATGACTGCGGAAAACGAGTCACCAAGCCAACTTACCTGGAGAGACCTATCCATAAGACTGTGACCTTGCTAGAAGCGGAGTGATGTAGCTTGTTGAGTCTCCACCTCTCCTAGTGCTATCTAGTTTAATAATATAAGTTTCATAACATATTCTAAATTATTCTTACCTTTATTCTCTCAAGTTCATTTAGAGAAATCACAAGTGATTTGGTGGGAGTGTAGCTGCCATCAAAGTTAGTTATACAGTTAATAAATTATACATAATAAATACAGTTCATAATACATATTGATTTAATAGTTTACATTAAATAAAGGTATAATTCATATTTAGTTAAAATGATAACATGATTGATATAGAAGTATGATTGAGAGAACATTCGTTAAGAACTATATGTATATTTCATGTAGGAACCAACATTCCTTTGTGGTGGTGGTGGTGTTTTATTGTGTGATGCGCTCTAGTTGAGCCTCATGGGGGCAGAGCCAGCTCGTGGATAGCTGCTTTTTGAGCTCTGACATTCGTTGAAAGACGTTGCTTGTTGAATAGCCTATGCCTACTGTGTTTTGTGAAGACTGAGTAAAGCAAAGAAGACAACTTTACGTTACAGAAGTTTTTGTATTTTTCTTTTCCTTCTAAGTTACTCTCCTGTGTTAACGCGGCCAATGAGGTAAAATAATCTATGCTTTCGGTCGTAGGCTAATGTTGTGTCAATGCATGCTAACTAGCAACGTGATATTGATGTACAGTAGAAGAAAGTATTTAACAGGCGAATTTAATGTTATTTTTTATTGTTCTCTATGAGAATATTGTTAATATATTTTCTTGTTTATGTCTGTTCAGTTCTCACGGCTTTGCTTGGATTGAGATGAATAAAGGCCCGTGTATGAAGAACAGCTTGTGTGCGTGGTTAACCAGAGGGAGTTACACTCATCTCAAGAGAACAGTCTCAAAGTGTGGCCTGGAATGCACACAGAATTGGCAGAATAACAGGTACTACATTTCACCGTGTCTGCACTGCACATCCTCATTCTGATAACATGAGTTTGATCAGTAGTATGCATCATAATGACAGGGATTTGAAAGTCCTGGCTGTGCTCTGGGGAAGAGACATGGAAGAAACAGCTAGAAAACAGTAACTGGACAGAGTTACCAACTTCAGAGTTGAACCACGTTTAGGGGCAGCACAAAGACGCTTTTCCACCAGTTTCTTATGATATACAACATTAGAGATAAGTATAACATTTATACAGATTTTCAATGAAGTTATATATACTTTTTGTTTTCTATAAATATACTTTTTTGTTGTTGTTGATGTCTACATATTTTGATTGTTGGAAAAAACAATTCAGTAAGCATACCTAAGTTAATATAGTTGAGTTAAAAGCCCTACATCATTTATCTAGGCAAGGGCAAGATTCTTCAGCAACCAAGGATAATGAATTTTAATATAAAATAATAAAATAGGTTTTCTATGTTTCCCCTTAACTAAATGTCACATCTTATGAGTAATCCTGATCTGTAAGGGGATGCCAAAACCTTTTTATTTATAAACTTTGGCACAGCTCCAGGGTTCAACTGGTTTATTGCAGACTGAGTTTGCCAAGCTCTTGCAAGCTATGACAGCGGTCATAAAAGCCTCAGGGTCAGTCACCTCAGTACAGCAGAAAAATAGTAAAGGCCTACCTTGTAAAACTTCAATGGTAGGGATAGACATTGGAGGACTTCCAGACTCCGGCTTGATCATACTGGTTTCTCAATGCTGGCATAGACAAAAAAAACAGGACAGCATATTTTAGGGAATTTTTTAAAGGAGTGCAGAGCAATGAATTCAAAAAGCCAGGTCAAACCCTCAGGAAATGCATTTGGAAGACAATCGAACTTCAATAAATAAAAAAACTAAAAATTAGTAATTTAAGAAAGGTGTAAGGCCTTGGGTTACCATAAAATGCAATTTCAAATCGCTTTGTTCTTTGTTTGCTATAGAAATGTGAATTATTTATATTATTATTCTTCAGTAATCAAGTTGCTAAAATCACAATTGTTTCAGACTGAGAAACATCATTGCCATGTTAGTTTGGCTATGGGACCTAGAATTACAATTAATTTAAAACTTTTTTCTTAAGTGGTATTGTGTAACAACACAACAAGTTGATTTAAAAATATATCAAACCTTATGTAATTTTCAGACCTAAGCTTTCAGTGTGTAGGAAATTGTCTAATGAAATAATAATGTTTCCCTCAGTATATGTGCCATTTGGCAATTACCTGCTCTACTACTTAGAGAAACAGGGGCTAGTGAGAGAAAGGGGTGCAAAGCTTATTGAAAAAAAATATTGGAAAGTTTAACATAATGTAGAATAAAGTAATCATTTTTCATATTTGGTCGCATATCCTTTGTATGCCATGACTTAGATTTAGCTGTAAATTATGCTGGAACAGTATGGAATACATGGTTAGCGAAATGGCTGTACGTTATCAAGGGTCTGAGGTATCGAACGAGCCCCAAACCATCACTCTGTTGCCAGATATGGAGTAGATGTGGATGGATCACTGCAAGGGTTATTTATCCTGACTCATTTTCCTATAGAACTCTATGGGGGAAAAAGTCAGGAGAAACAACCCTTAAAATGATCCATCCACATCTACTCCATATCTGGCCACAGAGTGATGGTTTGGGGCTCAACCCAACAATAGCCTGACCATATGACAAAAAAGCAGTGAAAAGCCCTGCTCACTCAAATGCAAAATAAAGGTGAAATTATTGTGACATTATACCACGTCATTCTACTATCAATATCTGCTACTAAATATGAAATAAATATACAATACTACCATTGTTTTTATACATAGAGATGTTCCTTTCAAAATTCAGTGGTTTTTTATTGTCTTGGACAATCTGTTTGAGAACTCCACACCAGTTTAGCATGTTATTACACTATCAGGAACGTATGCGTGCCGAACCCCATATGCCCTACCTGCAGCTCTGAAATATTTCACGTCATTCACTGTTTTATCTGATATAGGACAGTTCTATATGGACCTTCTCAACGGTGTTTGCAATTTTTTCTTGAATGCTTTCAACAATAAATTACAGCCCAGTGTAACAGAATTCTTAATCTAGTCAATGTACTATGACGCAAACAGCTACAGAAAACGCATTGGCTGACGGTAGTTTTTCGTTCTTTCTTGTTTCATTTAAGCCATTTACCAAGTTTCTGTGATGCTCACACCTGGAGTTATAAAGCCTTAAACAGAGCACCCCCTAAATAGGTGAGAATTGACTAAATTTGCCATCTGTGCAAAGGGGTTAAAATTCAAACACCCAGAAACAAGTTGGATGTTTTTGAGGATAATATTGTTTTGATAGAAACCTGCTCCCACAAACCAATAGGCAGGCAGGCAAGCTTGCTCGCTGGATAACTAGCCTTCACTAACATTCAGAGAGGATGGCCATACTGAAATGTCCCTATTTCACCAAAACTATGGTTTTTTTCACAAACATATATTTTATGGCATGTGTAGACACCTCATAAGAAAGAGAATGTATCCTGATAATATCAGTTTGTCAATTACGAGTGCAGACTCACAGAAGATGCAGCGAGCTAGCTAACATTAGCTAACTTGCTTGCTCGCTCGGGCAGCTATCCAGGTGTTGTAAATATTCAAATGAAACTTAAGCAAAATACATGAGAAATCTTCATGTTATAAACATTTATTCTATACCATAAATTTAAAAAGAAAATGGTTTCCTGAGTTTGCATACGATGTTACTTGCATACGATGTCGTGATTTGTCTCAAGAGACTTGGTTTGCATTTAACCCGATCCTCCGTAGCCCCCTCATTATATCCGTCCCAATTACAGTATTCATGTTTGTCTGAAATTATAAACTACAGATTTAAGAAAGTTTATTTAAGTTTATTGTGCAGGATTGTTTAAAAAGGTAGCCGCGTGCGAAAACATCAGCCTCTCCAGTTGCACTGCAGGGCAATAAAATAGGAGGGTGCTATTAATAGTCCAAAGCACTTATGTCCCTCGTCCCACAGCCAGACTGTAAAATGCTTAAAATACACCATTTATACACGCTAAGAAAATCATGTTCAGATATAGAAACAATAACATTTTAAAAAATAAGCAGTCAACGTTTTTCTTTGCTTACTGTACTACATACAGTACCTGATGCACTTTCGGTTTAGAAGAGACCGCCGGATGAGTTCCTCCTTTGCTTCTTTTACGACATCCACTCCCTCAGTTCTCATAATAAGGAAGAGCCGATGCAGGTAGATGGGGCATCTTGCCCAACATCCAGACACTCCACTCCTAGTTCTGAGTGGTGTCGTTATTGCAAGAACAAAGGCCACACTCTCAGCCAGTGCCTTAAATTAAAGGGAAAAGGGGGGTCTCGCTAGAGGAACCATAGCCTCTAGCGAGACATAGTGGAACTACACCTCAGACATTATTACCGGTAAAAAAAATCGGAAGCAGCGCTCTGTTCAGGTTGAGGCTTTCATCGACTCCGGGGCTACCGAGCTTTATTGATGCTCGGTAGGCTAGAAAACATCATATACCCGTCCTACGCCTCGACTAGTCAGAGCACTCGGCGGTTGCCTATTGGGCACAGGCACCATTAAAGAGACCCCTGGTCTCCTCACTATGTACACCTCTCATGATAAGCACACTCAGAGGATTCAGTTTCTCTTTGTTGATTCTCCGGCTTACCCCTTTGTGCTAGGTCACACATGGCTGGTTCAGCATAACCCTCATATTAAATGTGAGAGGGATAAATCCATTATTCTTCAGTGGGGTCCCTAATGTAGGTCCCAGGGTCACTTAACTCCTTCCTGTGCGTCGGTGGATACCAAAAAAACCTCAAGTCTAGCTCTGACTCTGATTCAGAGGAGGTTATCTCACTGTCCAATCAAGATGATTACATTTTTTGGGTCTGAAGCTGGTGGCGAGAGTTTAGAATGGGACTCCCTGGCTGATGGGTATTCTATTGGGGAGGAACTCTCTCCTGATGAATAATCTGATTTTGAGATCCGATGGTCACCTCCTCCTGATTCGCCCATGGAGGAGGGAGTGGCTAAAATAGCAGGGACAATTGAATGTCCCTTACCCCCAATGTCCCAGCCGAATATTGGTTGAGGTGTTTAGCAAGCAGAAAGCTACTACTCTTCCTCCGCATCGCCTATATGACTGTGCCATAGAATTATACTCTGGCTCTGCCCCTACCAGAGGGAATCTATATTCTTTATCTGCCCCAGAGAGTTCGGCCATGAAAGAATATATTGAGGAGGCGCTAGCTAATGGGTTCATAAGGCCATCTACTTCGCATGCTGGTGCAGGATTCTTTTTTGTGAAAAAAAGATGGAGGATTAAGGCCTTGCATTGATTATCATTCCCTCAATGCCATAACCATTAAAAACAATTACCCGCTTCCCCTGATAAATTCTGCGTTTGAACATCTTCTGGGGGGGATTACCATTTTTTCCAAGCTCGATCTCCGCAACGCCTATAACCTGGTGCGCATGCGTGAGGGCGATGAATAGAAAACTGCTTTTAATACTCATAGCAGGCACTACGAGTACCGGGTTATGTAATTCGAGCTCGCTAGCGCCCCCTCTGTTTCAGGCATTGGTGAACGATGTACTGCGGGAGATGTTGGAGATTCATTTTTGTCTACTTACACAATATTTTAACTTTCTCTCCCGACCTGCAAGCCCACATCAGTCATGTAAAGCAGGTTCGGAAAGCTCTTTTAGAGGCCAAGTTGTTTGTCAAAGCAGAGAAGTGCTAATTTCACGCTAGCACTGTTTCATTCATAGGGTTCAGTGTATCGGAAGGCAAAGTCCGTATGGACCCCGAGAAAGTTTCTGCTGTACTAAACTGGCCTACTCCTCACTTGGCGAAACCAGTGTTTTCTCGGTTTCGCCAATTTTTTTAGGTGATTTATTCGTAATTTTAGTGCACTCGCCATGCCCTGACCAGCAGTTCAGTTTCAGTGGAATACTAAAGCTGAGTCCGCCATATTGTCCCAGCACTCCCCCATCGACCGCAAGAGGCACCCGTGTGCATATTTCTCTCGTGCCCTCACTCCGGCCAACAGGAATTACGACGTGGGGGATCGGGAGCTGCTGGCGGTTAAATTGGCTCTGGAGGAGTGGTGTCACTGGTTAGAGGGAGCTGAACACCCCTTTACCGTGTGGACCCACCACAGGAATTTGGAATACATCCAACAGACGAGAAGATGTAATTCGCGGCAGGTGCGCTGGGCATAATTTTTTACCCAGTTTAATTTTCTACTGACGTACCGCCCTGGTTCCAAGAACATTAAACCGGATGCCCTGTCACGCATCCTCAATCGGTCCGACAGCCCCGCTACCCCTGAGCCTATTGTACCAGCTGCCCAGATCATAGCTCCTGTGTTGTGGTACATTGAAGTGGCGGTCCAAGAGGTGTTGTGCCTAAACCCGGGGGCGCGGGGGGGGGGTCCCGCCAATTGCGTTTTTGTACCTCCCGATGTGTGGTTTCAGGTACTCAAGTGGGGTCATTCCTCACAATTCGCTGTGCATCCTGCTGCTCACCGCACCAAGGAATTTCTCTCCAGACACTTTTGGTGGCCTGGTATGGAGAGAGACGTGTGCAAATTTGTTGTCGCCTGCGCGATTTGCGCCCAGAATAAGGGTTCTCGACTCCCACCCTTGGGAGGGTGCAACACGATCATCTTAGTCATAGTTGATAGGTTTTCCAAGGCGGCTCTTTTGTTCGGAGGTGGCGTATGAGTTTGCGCCTCACTTTTGTGAGCTTTGGCGTCTCAAAAAGCTTCTGCCGACAGACATCGTCGGTCAGCCCCCACTTATCGGGTGGGTCAGCGGATCTGGGTCTTCACGCGAGATCTGCCTCTGCAGGTTGAGTCTCGTAAACTCGCCCTGCGCTATGTGGGACCGTTCAAAATCATGCGTAAAATTAACCCGGTGACGGTGCGTCTTCAATTACCGCGCTCCATGCGCATTCATCCTACTTTTCACATTTCCCGATTAAAGCTGTTAATTGTCAGTCTTTTGTCCCCTACCATTTTTAAAGTGCTGCGAGCTGTGGTTGCCATAATTTCTAAAGCATATTTTGGCTCTTGAATGAGCTGCTTATGTGCTACCTGAAGAATTGTATCCTTCATGTTCAGATCAGAAGGTATGGTATGACTTCCCATTCTTGTAAGAATGTCCAACAGCTCATCATGGTCGTATTCACCTCCATCTATTGCAGTGGTGATGACGTCTTTCTCGAATTGTGTGACATACCTGAAGGATAATTGATTAATTCATATTAGGCTATCTCCACACATGTATGTAAAGTTAATGTACAGCCTAACATTTCCCCAGCCTCCAGACTTGAATCGGACAATTTCTGCACAGGAACCGCCAGGTAATAAACTGCGCAGCACCCTGGTGGAGAAATTCTGCAATGGCATTCTAGCGATTATTTGGACATAATGCAAAAGCTCATTACAAAGCTAGCGTCACCAGAAACCAAACTTAAATGAAAGCAAAGAGGCTGGAGTGTCGCTTTCTCTCCGGCACATAGAACACTTCACTCAACAAGAATGGTAACGCTAACAGCACTTTGCCAAATTATCAGATATTATCACCAAACTAAGTGAAATGGGACAGCTCTTTTCAAGCACATACGATAAACGGACAATGTCCAAATTAATGCAAATAAAAGGTAATCCATCTAACTACCTAGCTGTCACTCTAGCAGTAGGTACAGCAATGTTAGCTAGTAGCTAGCTCAGCTGGCGACCGGTAGCTGATTGATGTTGCATAGCAATACCCATTATTTTACCCATTAAAATAACTTTTACACAACTAAACGTGTCCTTAATATGTTTTACTATGTAGTAGCCATTGCCAGAAAGCTAAGGCACTTGAGGCCAGGGCTATATTATGAACATAGTCATGGCTATAGGGTTTGTAGGCACTCCGCTATGTGCCGTGCCTAACAGCGGCCTTTAGTCGTGATTATGTTAAAAATAATAGCACAGCCTCAAGTATTGTATAATTATGTTATACAACCTGCTTATGTTAAAGTACATTTCAACAGAAGAAAAGGGAATCTACATTACACAGGTTAAGAAAAACTATTTGTAGCACTTCAACATGTGTACATACCGCAAGAAAGACTCCATGAGCATGTCATCGGTAACTTTGGACTCTCCGTGGATCAGCCCAACAGCAAAAGACAGCAACAGTTGCAACGGGAAGTACCTCACTTCAGTGAATCCTTTCAAAAGTATTCTTCCAACTGCCTCCCACTGTGCTTGGCCGTACTCAGGATGCAAAACTGGGACTCGCTCTACCTCACCTTCAGCACAATTTTCAAAAAATGAGTCCCAGAATGCTGAAAAGGCATACCTTGAAATACCTGATGCATCAACCCCACTCTCTTCTACAAATCCAACACACAGAGGACTGTTCACAATGTCGGGAACTTGGAATTCTGTTATCATGTCCTGAAGAATGTTCAGTCGCCGTAGTCTCAACACCTTTGTTTCAGGTTGACCACTAGTTAGGTGGAGAGGGCCTGAGAGATTCTCAGAAACTTCAGAAGATGATAAACATGAAGCAGTGAGATAAGTGCTTGGTGAATTTGCTGTGCTTTCATTCAGGTCTAGCCCTTGTACCTCTGCATTGGCTACCCTTGTGTAGGCATCTTCAGCGGTTGACTCCAGAAGCCAACGGACAGGTGATGGAGAGAAATGGGATGTGTCAGGGGGAGGAGACTCAGGCAAAACTAATGTTTCCATGATAATGGTGTCCTCAGAACCATAATCTGCATCTATGAGTGGGCCAAACTGTACTTCAGCATCAGAGGGCACAGAATCGGAAAGTAGAGGAGAATCAAGGCAACCATTGTCATCCTCTTGCCCAGAAGCTTCGGATTCATCATTAATAATGAAGACATCATCTGCTTTTGTTTCTGTTTCTTCATCTTCCTCCGAGATACTGTCCATATTTTGTTTCTCAACAGATGCCAGATAAAAGCGTACAATTCCCATTTTACTCTGATCATATATTTGACCAACAGTCAAGTCATGAGGCATTTCACTTTCCTTAAAATCCAACATTTTAAATAAAAAATCAGATGCAGACCCTTTTTTAGAGTGATCGTTGGGGAAAAAAAAGTCCCTCCCTAGTTTTAAAAGGCCCTCATAGTCCATTTCTTTTGCGACTACCAGTTTTCTTGTCCTACCACCATTTTTGGCTCTAACCTGCTTGGAATTGTGCATCCATCCCAACTCAATACGCCGAGTGCTCTTGATTGCATTCCGGTTTACCATATTTGGCACCTTTTTGTGAGAAGCTTCCTCCTGTTCATCTGGAGATGAGTCATCAGCCAGATTGACTTTTCTTCTGAGTTTCATCTTCTTTCTGAGTTTTTCTAACAGGTCAAGTTTTCGCGTGCAAGAGAGAGTGCAACTCTGTCACCGAGGGCAGGTACATATGTGGCGAGAGCTTTATCGTCAATTGAAATCACAGTTGCAGCATCAATCTGTCAACAGAGGAGAAACAAATTACTGTAGGGTTTTTTCAAAAAAATCACTATTATCTAGACTACATTAACAGGTAAAGTTAATAGCCTATTCTATGCATATAATTACAGGGAAACGGATCAAATAAAATGGACAGCACTATTGAAAGTCTTGCTTATGACATTGGTTAAAACTGAAAATAACAGATGAACTAGATTTAGAGTTTCAGAAAAACCTATGAGTTTGATGTGATTGCACTTTTCATTATATGTGATGTGTATTTATGTATTGTCATTTGTGGTACTGTATGATAAGGTCTTCTACAAATATATGATATGTCATGACCATGCATTGTATGGAAAAGGTCAACTGGTTAATTTACTTGGCAAGCTATACCATGGTTAAGTCAGATAAAGGTTTTATTATTATTATTATTAGTAGTAGTAGTAGTATTTATTGTATAATGAATGTAACGTTACTGTTATTATTACTGAGATGTATTAGTATCAGCACGGCAGTGATTCAGTCGTGGCACAAGGACGCAGGCCAAAAATAATCACAGCCAGCATAACAGCACGACCTCGAGTGTGACATTGTTTATATAGCATAATGCGGTTCTACTAGCCTATACAAATAACGACCAAGTAACGTTAATGATTGAGACCATCTATAATTTTGTACCAAACAAATATAGTACAGCTACAGGTTTCCTTTAGAATCCAATTTTTATGAAATCGTTTTTCAACAAAGCAGCCTATCTTGAAAATGTTAAAATAAGTCTGGAATTTGTATTTGGGGAAAGCCAGAGCAAGTGCCCTACGTTAACTAAGTTCGTTAGCTAGCTAAATCTTGAGTGAAACAGTTAACTTAGGCTAACCTTATCTATAGGCTATTGGTATAAAACACATAGGCCTATTATTGAATAGCCTAATATGAACCGGGCTCACTTGACAATGCCGTGATCATAAACACTGTAACGTCAGTTACAGTACAATCATGTCAGGTAATGAATTAAGCAGTTTAGCAACATAGCTACCCCGCGACCCTGACCAGGAATAAGCGGGTTAGATAATGGATGGATGGAGCAACATAGCTAGCTATCGCTAGCCTACCGCTATCAATTCCCATAAAAACATTGAATACATAAAATTATCTTTAATTTTACCAATTAAATTCAACACATGTCCTTACCTTTTCCTTGATCAAAACTTGAAGTACGTCTTCCTCGACGTCCCTCTCCCTAAGAAATTCTACCAAGTCCATTGTGTGTGTGGGCCACAGTTCTTGTTATGCAGACTCAAGTCTTCAAAATGGAGGACTATAGGCAAGCCCGCCTTTTAAGCCTTGCACCAGAAAGAAACGGAATCTTCCGCGTAACCATACCGCCCTCTCCTGACGAGAATGAGCACATTTTTCCGATTATCGATACAATTGCACTGTAAAACACCAGACTGTAGCTTAGTCCCTAAAAATACAATAAACACCATCACTTGTTGCCCACTAATATTATCTCTAGATGCATCATTCATCCAATACACAACGCAAAGTTAAAAGTTAAAAACGCCGCCGACAAACGTGTTTTTTGAGTAACGTTAGCCTATATTTTAAAGTGTTTTGTCACGCTCCCCATGTTGAAATGAAGCACCAAGTAGCCGACACAAGCAATAACCAAAAATTTGCTTTAATTGTACTGAGGCTACAATGCACGTTGAAATCAGAGTTGAGAGCGAAGCATACAAACAGTTCTGTGGTCCGGACTCGTCTTGAAAATGTTGAGGAATGTATGGCAAACTCAGAATCCAGAATGAAGCTCTAATCTCCTACTTCAGACATTCGTATGACAACATCTCTCCTATTATCGATACAATTGCACTGTAAAATATCAGTTCATGCATTTAATCTCTAATAAAATATAGCCTAATAAACACCACCGATTGGCAGCTAATTATCTCTAAACCTGATAGATGCATCATTCGTTCAATACACAACGTTAGCTAGAGTTAACACGTGTTTTCAGTAACATTAGCCTATATTTTAAGTGTTATAAATATATTTTTTAAATATACAGCCCCTCGTCCCCCCGTGAAGCACGCAAGGACTCAAAAACAGCTTTAATTGCACTCAAAATACACATTGAAATCAGAGTTCATATCTCGTAAAAACGTGCCTTACAGACGAGTTAATAACTCGTATAAACGAGCCGTATAAACGCGATAATATCTCGAACTAGATAATAACTCGTATAAACGTCTATCTCGAATTAACGAGATAATAACTCGTATTAACGAGATAATAACTCATATTAACGACTTACTATCCCGTTTAAACGAGTTAGCTCTTTAAAAAAATATATTTCACCTTGCGCTTCAGGGCTTCCGTAGAAAACAGACCATTTTGAACACATTTTTTTTAAATAAAGTGCATGGAGCGCCCAGTAGTATTTATTTTAAACTGAACTGGAATTTTAAATAGATAAAAATAAATAACTAAATGGCTCTCAAAAACAAACAATATCTCTATGTGGTGGGTAAGACCCCCTGCAGGTGAGTTAACTTATTCCAATGATGATAGCCATCTGATAAGTAGCCTGCTTTATGCAGTTATAGGCTATATTTAACCAACAGTCTTGCCCACAGCCTACAGTTCGCTAGGGGAATTTGTAATTCAAACAAAACTATGTCAACCTAGTGCATGCCAGGCGCTGGAAGTCTTGCCCCGGAGATGGCTTTCTCAGGCTAGCGCTATAAGTATGTTATGGATTCAGATGGTGTTCTGTCATAGTTGAGTTGCGGCGCCAGCAAGGGGAAAATAATGCCACGTCTGTCACTGTTCTGAGTAGGAAAACATCGTAGATCAAGCTATTGTTATTTTATTATAATGTCAGAAAATTACATTGACACGTTGTTTCCTAAAGATATTTTGGCAAAATAAACCAAGGCTACTCGAGTGCTGTCCTTATGCGGTTAGTGGACAAATGATAGGCTACAACTCAGTTGCCTCCGGTATCATTCCCTGACATTATCTTGTCTTATTGAATCCCCTGGTAAGGAACCATGTCAACTACATTATGATCCAGTGGCGTACCGTCGGCTGTAAAATAGGCCTTCTGTAACCTTACCTTTATACGGTTATTAATGTCAACCTGCCATGTTTCTATTCATAGTTCTTAATTATCAAGCAAGCAATTAACTGAATAACAAATATCAATTAATGTTTTTCCAAGCTAGCATTTTTCTTTCTTTCATAAAATGTGTAGCACTGACTTATGTGTTGATAGCTGGTGCTCTGGAAAAAGCGGGGTAGGCTATTTGCTACAGCATTAGAATTGTTTCCGTTTATTTGGCTTGAGTAGTCTAATGGTTTCTATGCCTGCTCTCCGCTCTGTGGCCACTCTTTTGTTTTTCTTTATCCGTCCCGTGTTTTCACCCTTTCTTCCACTCAGTGTTAACACCTGCACCGCCTTTCCGCTTTCGAGTTTCGTTAGGATTCTCTCCTACTCTCTGCACTGTCCTGTCCGTCCTTTGCTGTTGGTTTTCTTTTCTTTGAACTTCTTAGTTCCCTTCTCTTATATTGAGTGGGTGGAGGCTATTTTTAGCCTACGAGCCGTTTTGCTCGTTCTAGGGCTGCTATTCATCTTTGTTTTTTGGTTTTCGTCTCCATAGTGCCCTCTCTTATATTGAATATTCTCTCTCCTCATTTCGTCCCTCGCCCGACGTATTGTGGGTCGCTTTATTTTCGCCTCGTTTCCCAGTCTCCCTCTTAAATTCTCTCTGCGTGAGAGTGGGAGCCTGTCCTTATTTTTCCTTGTTTCAGTCTCTCCTTTCTATGGAGTTCCAGTGGTGTCCATTAGTGGATACTTTCAGATCCCCTTCTGTCGCGTCTGGTCCTCCGAACCATCCCTACCTCTGACAAGTAGCCTCGCTAATCAAACAATTCACTGAATAATCAAGACCAAAATATATTATGTAGCCTATAATGATTAAGAAATGACAACGACAAAGATAACTAACTTGAGTTAGGCAATAATCTGAATGCGTTAAAGAATGTAGCCTAATTAATTTTAAGACAGCACTCAAATTAGTCAAAGTGAGTTAAACATTGGAAAGCATATTTACAGAGGAGAGCCTCTTAAGTATCTCGAACCGTTGAGCGCGACACATAATTAAGGCTTGAAAAACTAAACATTGAACATTTAAACATGGAGCATATAAAAGTCAAAATCTGTGAATGATAATCATCATAAATGTGGATATAGAAAAATGCAACAAGTTTATGATGCACAGAACAATAATGCTATCTCAAAATAAATTGGTTGCCTAATAAATTACTTGTTTTGGTTATTAAGTGAATCAATCGCCTTAGACTTGTCGCATCTTAACGTAGACAATTCTTAAAAATGAGTGAACTATCCCGTTAATGTCAAGCCCTGATAAAAATATATGCACACAGAATGTAGCCTAGTTTACCGAGCTTCTAGCTAATGTGTCAGAGTGAAAGCAACGCATTGGCTTGCTTACCGTTCATGTAACTAACACAATGCCGCTTGCTAATTGGGTGGAAAATCTGGAAATATCCAAATAATGTATCCTAATATTATTTCCAATATAGGCTAACTACTGATATCATCCATACGTATAGCATTCAAGTAGGCTAACGTTAGCTAATCAGCTATGAGACTCAATGTTAGATAACAGTCATGCTCATGTAGCTTGTTAACTAGCCCATTTAGTAAAGTGCATAAGATAATGTTAGGCATCAAAATTCACGGAGGTGAATGAAATGGCTTTAATGTCAGTAAAGTTGACGTCAAGTTTACTAAACTGAATTTACCATCAGCTAACTTAAAAACACTAACTCATACAGACGAATAATCTGTTACCATACTACGAAGACAACATTAGCTATCTAGTTGCATTAGCACTACACAAAAATATCACTGCACAAAACTTTCAAAAAAAACTCAGTGAACGTTAGCTAACATTAGCTATGCGGAAGAGATACGTGACTGTGTCATGGTTTCTCAGCCTGCTCTTTTTGAATTAGCCACCTCTATGTGGAGCGCTCAAGTGTCCTCATTTTTTTTGGTTTTCGTTATCCGTCCCGTGTTTTTGCTTGTCCTGCTACTCAGTGTTTTCACATGCGCTGCATTTTCGCTCCTTATTTAAACCTCGCGTCTTCTTTGTTCTACGCTTCCATATTGTCTTTTGTTTGACACGGAACGCCGGTACGGTACAGGACAGACAGATCAAGCTGACCTTAAACACAAAGTTGTTGACGCAACGGGGGACTTGGCTCGGCTGTCTTAGTTATTTAGGAAGTCTCCTACTCTTTTCTATCCTCTGCCTTTATTTTGTGTTACGTTCTGTCTCTAGTCCGGGACAGTTCTCTTCGCCTTTCCTGTTTTACCTCTCTGTTTAGATTGCTTTCATATTTAGAGAGCGAGAGGTTCTTTTTGTTTATTGTTATTGCTCTATGTGCTGTTTATCCCGGAGCTTTATCGCCCACTCCAGGTTATTATTTTGTTATCACATTTCCTTGTTTATAGAGAGGATCTGCTCATCTCTCGAGGTTACGAGTTCGCTCGCCTTACTGCGAGTTGTTTTTCGTTCTCCCTGTATTTCCCAGTCCCCCCCTAAAATCATCCTCTCTACGTGAGAGAGGGAGTCTGGTTTTCTGTTTGGTTTTTCTTGACCCTTTCACGGAGTCAGTCTCCGTTCTAGTGGCGTTGTTCTCAGCGCTTTAAGATCCCCACTGTAATTTTTTTCCCGCCTCAGTTGAGTGAAATCCCTTTGCTTATTGGGTATTGTTATCATTGCAACTGATTCAGTAATCTGTCAACCCCTACAGCACACTATCCAGTTTTGTAAGGGTGTAAACCTTGAGTTTGGTTTCTCCATTATAACCTAAGGTACGGGTCCTCAATCTTATCCTAGCCAGTATGGGTTCAGGCTTTTGTTCCAACCAAGTAGTTAGACCCGGTTCTACTAATCAAGCACTAGTCTTTGAGTCTTTGCTAAAGACCTTCATTAGTAGAATCAGGTGTGTTACTGCTTGGTTGGAACAAAAGCCTGCACCCACACCAGCCCTTACTGGATAAGACTGAGGCCCCCTAGCCTAAGGGGAAATTGAGGGGTGCGGTGCACTGGACAACATATTGTTTGCTGCAACTTTGCCAACTGAAGTAAGCAGTTACGTCCGTTTGATATCATAGAGTTCAGTGCTTTTCCCACTTACGTGGATGTATGCATCTCTCTGAGTGCCATTCTAGTTTAAATCTAAAATTACACAGTGAATAAATTAACAGTGCAAATGCAGGTGAAAAACATTATATAGGGCAAAAGTTTATGCTGAATCCTTTCTTCAGTGCCCAGTAAGAAGTGACATAAGATGAATTAATAAATGAATGAAAACTTTAGGTTTTACCCCCCGAAGGTAATTTGTCTTGCACACAAGAGCACTACATAAAAACAATACGAACAATAAGACACATTAAAGAACAACAATACATAATCGTCACATTAATGCCATCATCATCACAATATCATACAATGAGCAATAAAAGCACTAAAATAAAGAAATAACTAAAACTAAATAGGATGTAAAGTGCATACTGCTAGTGATAAAGTGCTATACTCCTGGGTATGAATGAGGTAGTGTCATGGTCCGTGGCAATTTTTTCCTGTTTCGCTACGGTTCTCGTCCTCTTTCTCTCTCTCTGATTTTTTCCACTTGGGGTTGGGGGTTTTGCTTCTCCCCGCTTATCATTCGTTTCACCTGTCTGATTACCTGCTAGGTATTTAAGCCTCTCACTTCCGCTTCCTGGCACTTCTTTGTCATTTCGTGCCTTCACGTAGTCAGGGTTGGTTAGAAAATAGCTGCTCTATATTTTCACTACTAGATTGGCTTAAGCTGCCCTTGAAGCTCTTTTAGGGATTAGTCCCTTTCGTTATGTTTGTTTCTTACTCTCTTCTACTCTCTGCTATATTGAGAGTGAGAGGTTTATTTTTATTTCATTTATTTTTCACCTCTTATCGGGCGTTATAATCTACGTTCCGAAGGTGATTCTTTGTTTTCTCCTTTTCGAGCTTATGCTCATGTATTTCTGTTCTCTTACTTTTCGTGCATGTGTCTACGAGCCACACTCGTGTTAGTGGGTTGTTTATTATTTTGCTACTGAGACTCTTTTAGTGGTCCTCATGTTCGTGAGTGACTTTTTCTGTAATCGTGTTTTATCTTGTTGCGTTTGGCTCATTGTTGCGAACCCAAACCCTTACAGTTGGTGCCTCTTTTTGTTTTCAAAAGTGGCACACGAAACCGGCATCCAGAGGGAAGGGGAGTGTATTGAGGGATCAGTGGGTGGGAAGCATCTTCTAGTATCCTCATGGCCAAGTTGAGGGTAAACTTTTCGTAGAGATGGGAGATGCTCTTCTGCTGTGCTCCGACTATCTTCCCTCCAGTTCTGGTGATTTTGTCCAGCATTGCTTTGTTCTGGACTGAGAGGCCACCCCCCCCCCCCCCCAGCACTGGATGCAAAAAAGTCACCACACTGTATAAAAAACGGATAAAATAGTGACAATAGAGTTGTGTCTACATTAAAATTTCGTAGTTTTCTTAAAAAGTAAAGTCGTTGTTGTGCCTTGTATTTTGCTTGAGTGTTGGCAGTCCATTTTAATTTAAAATAGATGATGGTGACTATATACTTATACTCCTCAACCTTTTCAATTGTGCCATTCAATGTGCCATTCAGGATCACAGGACACAATGGGGGCCTTTCTCTAAAATCAATAATCGTTCCTTTCGTTTTTGTGAATACACCAGTCATAAAAAAGTCCAGCTCAGCTCTGTAGCTTGTCTCGTCCTTTTTTAAGAGGGCTACTAGGGCGGTATCATCTGCAAACTTAATTACTGAGCAGTTGTCATGGTGACTAACGTAATCATTAGTGTACAGGGTAAATAAGAATGCCGACAATACGCACCCTTGCAGCACCCCAGTGTTTGTTATGATAGTGGATGATGAATGACCTTGACCCACTCTTACAAACTGCTGTCTGCCAGTGAGGAAGTTCTCGATCCAGTGTACCAGGATCATGTTTACACCCACGTTTATCAGTTTCTCTGCCATTATATGTGATTGGATGGTGTTAAAGGCTGAAGAGAAACAGGATGCGCACATATGAGGATGGTCTTTCAAGGTGCTTGTACACTGGGTTTAACAGCGCTATTGTTGCATCTTCCACACCACGTTTTGCCCTATAGCCAAACTGAAATGCATCCATAGTCTCTGCTCTGAGATGGAATAAAATGTGCTCAAAACATTTCATCACAATTGGGGTGAGTGCTACAGGTCTAAAATCATTTAGCTCAGCAGGTCTTGGTTTCTTGGGTAAGGGTATGACTTCAGCTGTTTTCATAATATTGGGACAGTTTGTGTATCCAGCAATTTCTGGTAAAGTTCACTGAAAACAGGGCTCAGCTGTTCACCAATATGCTGCCATCCAGTCTATCGGGCCCAGTGGATTTGCGAGTGTTTATTTTGGAGAAGAGACGCCCCACTTCCTCAGAAGAGATGGTGATTGGTGTGCCTTCCTTCCTCTGGTCCATACTGATTGGATCAGCTCTCAGGTCAGTCTGGAATCTGGCATAGAAGTAATTCAGCTCATTTTCCTGCTCTACTGTTTGCATAGGGCTGCTTCTATGTGGGTTCTGGCCGGTCATAGTTTTAATACCGCGCCACGCCTCCCTTGAGTTATTGTCATTTAGCTGTTGCTCAAATTTGGATTTATATTTGTCATGGTTCGTGGGTTATTGATTCCGTTGCGGTTCCTCATCCTGGTTTTCCGATTGAGAATCTATCAGATGTTTTCCGTGTTCCGTTCCTAGGTTTTGTTTTCCCTCACTTGTTATTCGTTTCACCTGTGCTTCTACCTGCGGGGTATTTAAGTTCCTCACTTCCGCTTCCCCGGTGCTTCTTTGTCATTCGACATTGCATTGAGTGAGGTATAGCCAGGTACTAGCAACCTCGTGATATTAAACTCTGTTTATGTTCACGAGGGACTTGCTAAATTAGCTTATTTTTAGGTATAGGTATTATTCCTCCTGTTAGCGTTCTGCGCTATTTATTTTGTCCTTTGCTGTTCTCTCTGAGACAGTTTTTCTTGGTTTGTTTAGTTTTGGTTTCACATTCTTCCGGCCGTCCGAACTTATGTGCCGAAGGTGTTCTTTTCTTTGCCAAGTTTCCCGTGTTGGCTCCAGTATTGAGCTCGGGAGATTTAGTTTGTGATTCACTCGTATATTCAAGTTCACCCTATTTTAGTGCGTTGATTTTCATTTGGCTGTTTAGCTACAAGGAATTAGTTTCCTGTTTTTTCTTTCTTTGTATTTATTGTACTACTCCCTTTATTGGTCCTCACTGCGTGAGTAACTTGTTCTGATCCCCCTTCCTTCACGTTTGATTATCCGCCAATTTGGCCTGGTTTATTTGTGCTTTAGAAGTAGTCACCAACTAGTGGAAGACTTACACATAGGTGGGCTAATCAAAAGACCATATTTCTTAAAGTCACAGGGTTCATTGCAAAAGTACGCCAAAGGCCAAAATAAAGGTTCAATAAAATGTCCGAAAAGAATGGAGAGAAACTTTCATCCATTACCTGCTACTAAAAATATCTATGAAAACAGATGCTTGGCAAATCTGAAAATGAGGCATAATGCCAAGGAGTAGCCTTCTTAAATTCCCTCTGCAGTGGAAGGACTTCTCAGTCATGTGAGGTGGCATTTGGGGAGCTGGGGCACTGCATGCTGTCTGTCACAGCTATGATTTAGCAGGAGATGTGGTGCATATGGGGTGAGGGGACCGGGTGTGTGTGTGGGGGGTTCACTCTCCTATAAAGATGCTGCTCTCATCCCACATCACACCTGGGAACTGTATTATCCTGCTGTATTTTGCTTGCCCATATATGAATATGCTGTGCTTTACAAATGTTTGATGTCAATGAATGACTTGATGGCATGATGGTTATTGTTTTATAATGCACTGTGAGTTTTTCTCGTAATGACACACACACACATCATGAGGCTGAAACACTTGCAATGCACAGGACATGAATTAATAAAGATAGTCTGGAAGATCCAGTTGGTCAATTACAGAAGGCAGTGGAAGGCACTGGAAAGCAGCCTGGGTTTTATTTTCAGATCTGTGCAGGCCCCTATGTTATGGTAAGGCATAAGTAACATTCAGCTTTCAAGTCTTAAATGATAGGGTTAGTATACTCAAACTGTCTGAAGGTGGTCTTGAGTCTCCAGCAGGTCTAATGCAGTATCCTTTGTGAACCTCACTGAAACCAACTTCTGGACAGAATAACTTAATCTGAGTGATTCATCAGATTAGTTTAGCCTAATAGCAGAGGCATGTCCCATAACCCAGTGGTTCTAAACCACCTAATACATTTTTTTGTCACCCACTACTTTTGAAAATATTGTCCAAATACAGTATATGCTCAACTACAGAAATCAAATGCATTTACAGTAAGTAGTTAATTACTTCATTTGATTATCGTAACTTTTTATGGAAAGTGCATAATATACAGTCATGTACAGCATGCTATTATTTAATATTTTATTATAACATTATTTTATTATAAAATATATTAAAAGAAAAAAAAATATATATAATTTTTTTCCTTCACCTAGTGCGACCCATCTCAACACTGCTCATCATCCACTGTCATGTCCTACAAGATTCAAATGTATTTGTGACTGAAACACAGGCTTTATCACAAAGCCTAGGCTAGGCTTGGCTTGTCCAAGGCCAATGGAAGATAATAGATTTTAGTCTCTCTTCCCTTGACATTGTGCTGCTTGGCATTCAGAGAACTAAGATCAGAGAAGAAAGTATTTTCATGTGTGCTGGAGACTTGACTAACTGCACCAGTATGTGCTGATTGGCTCAAGTTAAACAGCAGGCTATCTCAGATTCATTGAGGAACTATCACACTATTGACAGGTTTTCATGCAATTAATTATTAATAACAAAAAAAACTATGTTTTAAGTGTTAAGTGGCTTGGTCAAAAGCCGCAAAAGACAGGAAATTCAAATGAGCACCACCAAGCCAAACTTCAGCTCTCTACACTATCAGGGATTTCCAGCACCGTTTTTTTATATCTGACTACTATACAGATATTAATTCCCAGGGTTTTTTCTCCGGAAGGTGCCCATTTCTTTAAAAAAAAGTAATCATCATAACTATTGTTACACATCCACTTGAACATTGAATAAACATAACTGAAGATTACACAATCATTAGAAAATATATAGTTACTGCAAGAAAGTTCAATCATTGTACCCCGAGAACACCCCCAATAGACCAGAATAAGTCCAAATAACATTAAATATCATAACATAGCCCATAACATAACATTACAAAATTCATAACAGATTGATTCATGACAAACAACTTTGTAGTTCAATTTTTCAAATTTGATCTAATCTGTCAAAAATTCTACTTAGATATAATGAAGGTTTTGTTCAAAACATTTTGCACTTAGAAACGTATCGTGCTTAATCAGCTAATGTTAACCCACAGAAATGTTCTACTCGTTAACTTTACTCCCAGAGTGTGCACTTCGCAGACCTGGCTAAGTTAGCTGACGACGCACATAGGCTATGAGTTTTAAGCATTCGTGCTACCCTACATAGCATAATGCGTGTGTATGAACCACCGACTATATAGTTTGGTGGTATAAACTAGGTAATAATGTTTATTTACAGACTAATTGAACAAATACATTGAAAATGATCAAACCACTTATAGATTGCTGGCTAGCATAGAGCGTATGTCGACACAGTTCAGTGCTAGCTAGGTGGCTACAGTCAAGAAACGGACCCAGAAAAAATTATACTCTGAAGAATTGTATGTTACAATGGGACTAAAACAACGGAGATCCTCCGGTAATAATTTGGCTACATTAACGTTACCCTACGTCCCCCGTAAATTAAAATTTATCCCGTCTGAATAGGGCTGACACATAATGTTACAGTTCGTAATCTGTCAATGTCAGGCTCTTCCAGTTTTAAATTTCTTTCATTCAGGTAGCTGGCTTAATAGCTATTAGCTAACTAAGCAAGTTAAAGCTTGTTGATTGCACTCATTTTAGGCTGTGGTAGGTTGGATTAAAATAAAAGAAACACTGCTTGTATGACTTTCATAAATCATGGGTCTAATCAGATCAGAACAACATCACTTGCTATATGGCATCTGAAGTGAGCTAACATAAACACTCTATATAGCTGACATTAATAAAAATAAATTTATCTACACGCAAACAACGGTCGCTCTTTGGATGCCCACAACTTTTTTGTTAGTGGATGATAATATTTTGCACTTGCAAATATACCTAACGTTATAGCACTCCGATTTATCCACATTTTACTGCAAACCATTTGCATATGGTCAAAATGTTTTAGCATTTTTTTATTTTTTTTTAATAACTTTGTTTATTGGGTTTTGCAATAACATACAATTGCATCAATCATTTATAAAAAATTGAAATAGCATACATTCCCTTTCAAGTTACAGTATTATATAAAAAAGTGACAATTGACATATTGCTAAACACCAAAACATACAGAAACTAAAATAACACAACCATAACACACAGAGCACCCCCCCCCCCCCACCCAAAAAAAATATATAAATAACGAAAAGGAAAAAGAAATCAGTCAGCCAATTGTAAACCATGCAAACCACACCAGTAAGGTTGCTTCAATCAGGAATAAATGGGAAATGTATTCTCCGAAGGAAGTGAAAGAATGGACCCCATATTTTTTCAAATTTATTGGAGGAGCCACGTAAAGAGTCTAATTTTTTCCAATTTAAGAAAATAAAGGATGTCCCTAATCCAGTGGGTATGAGAGGGAGATACAGTCGATTTCCAATTGGTCAAGATTAATCTTCTAGCCAGTAGGGTGACAAAAGCTAGGACATCTTTTCTGGCTTTAGAGAGGGGAGGCAATGAATTGGAGACCCCAAACAGTGGTGTTTGGTGTTTTGAGCCCTCACCGTTGACTTCAAGGCAGCGGCTGCCTGGAAAGCGCTCCCCGCCCAAACGAGCTGATCCAATCACCGCAACCCCCGCTCCAAACCCTCTGATCCAATCACCGCAACCGCAACCCGCGCTCCCATTCAGCCACCGAAAGCTCCAGCGGTTATGACACAAGAGGTAATTTACGTACATTTTTCAAAGATATTAATTAAGTAGTGTTTATTTAAGCATTTTGTGCATCAAAATATGACCTATGTGAAATAGCTACTAAAACAAAGCAATGGTTCACTTATTGGTTGTACCAGACAACTAAGTTAGCTAAGTTACCTAGCTAGCACTATCCAAGTTAAATATTTTAACCAAGCTAACGTTACTTTACTGCAAAGTAATGACTTGTAGTCAACCTAACTAATCTGGTTAAAAACTAATTAAATCCAGCTGCTAATGTTGAGCAGTGTAGTTATATTGACATGTTAATTTACGTAGCTATTAAACCTAGCTACAGTAGGTATACCGGCTAACTCCCAGGCTGCGTAGTAATACCGGCTAACTCCCAGGCTGCCAGTTCAATTTAGATAAATCTAAGGCACTAAAGACATGGTAGGTTTATGGTTGTCTTCCAGGCTGTGTAGCAATACTGGCTAACTCCCAGGCTGCGTAGTAATACCGGCTAACTCCCAGGCAGCCAGTTGAATTTAGATAACTCTAAGGCAGCTAAAGACATGGTAGGTTTATGGTTGTCTTCCAGGCTGTGTAGTAATACCGGCTAACTCCCAGGCTGCGTAGTAATACCGGCTAACTCCCAGGCAGCCAGTTGAATTTAGATAACTCTAAGGCAGCTAAAGACACGGTAGGTTAAGATGGTTGTCTTCCAGGCTGCGTAGTAATACCGGCTAACTCCCAGGCAACCAGCTGCCTTAGGTCTTCCTGGCTCCCTTTTATACTGGATAACTCCCAGGTAGCCACATTATTTGATATTAAATAATTATAATATTTGATAACTCTAAGAGTAACATTATTTTAGATAACTATACGGCAGCTAGTGGTAGATGAGTCATTGTCTTTGCATTAATTATATTGCTCTCTAACATTGCAATTTCATTTCTCACCCAGAAGAGACACAATGCCACCAAAGAGAGGTAAGTAAGGGTTAACCTAAATCCACTTTGATATCATTCAGAAGTTCTCTATTAATATTAGACTTTGTACTAATTTTAATAAACTTTAATAATAATAATAATAAAAAAGTATACTGTAACTACAGCTAGAGATTTTATTAAAGGATACATTTGCTATTTTGGACATTAGGGCCTATTTGTGGTCTGTCTTCCATGAACCTGAAACATAGAGACCGTCATTTGCTTCAGTATTGAGCTAGCAACAGCTTGTTTTCAGGCGCGAGCTGGGATATAGGCTTCCTCTGAAAATAGTTAAATGATACATAAAACCTGATAGGACCCGATACTTTGCAGTGGTTTTTTTGCAAAACATCAATAGACACCCGTGACCACTCTGAGTTTCCTGTCTTTGAAAACAAGAGTTTAATGTTTTTTTCACGAGTGCCCCGTCCACTTCCATTGTAGCCCAACGCGTGCCTGCAAAACAAGTTGTCGCTAACTCAATACTGAAGCAATCATTGAAATTAACGGTCTCTATGTGTCAGGTTTATGGAAGACACACCGCAAATAGGCCCTAACGTTATCTTATATAATGTCAAAACAATACTTATCAATGCCTTACAATGTCTTCATAGGAACAAAGAACAAAACCTCAATGAAAGGAAAAGGTGGTAAGTCATAAATTAGTTAATAGTTCCTAATTTGGACATGTGGCAGGACAGCAATTCATGGCCCATATTAGGGGAAATAGTGTGGTATTTATGTGAATATCGGGTACCACTGACTTCTTGATTAATACATTTAATTTAATTCTCCTTAATTATTATTTATTTTTGTTACTTTCAAGGGCCAATAAAAAAAAAAGAAAAGGGGATTTTCCACCAATCCCCATTGGTGTCACGTGCCACCCCCCAACCAACTGCAGTCTTGTTCCAGCCAGCTCCAGCTCCAGTGGAGGATGAGCCAGCCCCAGCCAGCCCCAGCCTGTTACAGCCCAGCCCCAGCCTGCTACAGCCCAACCCCAGCCTGCTACAGCCCAGCTCTAGCCTGCTACAGCCCAACCCCAGCCCCAGCCTGCCCCAGCCTGCTACGGCCCAGCCCCAGCCTGCTACAGCCCAGCCCCAGCCTGCTACAGCCCAGCCCCAGCCTGCTACAGCCCAGCTCCAGCCTGCTACAGCCCAGCCCCAGCCCCAGCCCTTTCGATGGGTTTATAGTCTTTTGAGGCCATGCTCAGGGCACCGCAACCACAGGTAAAGTACACAGCTACATATCAGAAGATTCTAGACTGGTTTATATTTTTAGTTAAATTTTTTTCTAATGGTCTTTCTAGTAACAATACTCAGACCAAATTTGGTTTATAGGACATGTCATGACACATAACATCTATTTAGCATGAGATGGCAGTTGAGTTAAGAGAGTAGGGCTGTATGACACATTTTAACTATCCCATCATATATAGAAAGTGTGCAAATGTAAAGAAGATAAGAACTATGAGTCATATTGTTACCATTAAAGTTAAACCTCCTTGTGCTCTTACAGTCTGACTCATTAGCCCCTGTTCTCAACAATATTTTTTGACAAAGGTACCCAGTATCAGTGGCGGAGCTCAGGAGGAGGACTGCTCCTCCAGAGAGCTGCTCCGTGAACACTTTAACTGCCCTCCTAAGAACAGATAAGAACCAACGACAGAGCCTCAGGCAGGAGCTGCAGGGGGTGGGGGTGACCCCAGGGCCAGCAACCCAGGTCACCTCCATGTGTAGCAAGTTTTCAGAGGGTACAGTTCAGTTCTACACAGTGCAACACAGTACTTTTTGATCAAAAATGATAGCAAGAAAGCTAGAACGAATTTCAGAGAGGGTATACTAAACGATTTCAAGGGAAGTGACCATGTTAACAAGCATACCAAAGCTCTAATTATTGACAGTACAACAATACTGACAATCATTTCACTACAGTGTTTTTATTTTCTGCCAAATGAATATTTTTGAAATAACAATGTTGGATAGTCTTGGCTTATATTAGTGTGGCTTGTTGGCACATGGTTATGCATATACAACTGTATTCAAAACTATGTTCATTCTTGTGACATTTATTTCCCGTGTATTTTCAGAGGAAGCAAAAGACCTTTGCGTCTCCGTTGGGAGTCTGGCATCCAGGGGGATCTCCTTCGGAGACATCAGTATGCTGCCTGTGGCAAGTAAGCAATTGTTGCAAAATTACATCTATTCTCTCTGTCGAACATAAGTGTGCTCAGGTGTAGTTAGACTTTGAACTTTTTTTTTTTTTTTTTCATTATGTATCAGCATTTAGAAATGTAGCTCAACTCACTCAGATACTATTTGAACATCACTGTTATGAACATCAAGTGACTTGAAATCTCAGCATTATGTAAATAATATTCTAGGTGGGATCTTTCCCCCGCATGCTATGCAGAAGAGTCACCAAATGGCTCCTGAGAACAATGGTTTCTCAAATAAGAAATATGTTGGATCTTTACTGTGTGTTGTGTGCACACACAAAGCTATATACTAAATACATTCAATCATTTCCTCCCTAGAGAGCAGCTGAACCACCTGGCCAAAGAGGTCAAGAGTCATGGAGAGGAGTTCAGCCAGCTTACCCATACCCTTGGCCCAGGGATGTTAGATGTTGTCATCGACATCTTAAACAAATGTGTTAACTTGCACATTGCCCAGCTGCAAGGCCATACTTCAAAATAATTTTATTTCAAGATCTTTCTCTCTCTCTCTCTCTCTCCATTCTGGTTTGTTCCTGTTGGTTTGGTTGTTTGTTCTTTTTAATAAATTGAGGATTTGAGGATTTTACTTCGCCTCCGGCTGTTTTGTGACAATGTTACAATATGTTAACCCTCTACTGCAGAGGTCTTCATTCTCATGTTCAACTATTTAAATTACCTTTATCGTGGTATATGTGTATGGAATTTAACTTGGTGTCTTTGTCCATTTACAGTTTCACAACCATATCATACAATAGGACTGAACTCACAAAGTGCATAGCCTTAGGGTAGGTGGACAACATGAGGTTGTGAACATATAGAAATACATGATAAAACTGTGGTTCAAGGAGAAGTTGTATATTTGTTGTGTGAGGTGGGTCTGTGTAAAGACTGTATAATAAATAGCATGGTAAAAACAACATGTGAGAGATGTTAGGCATGTTGATTAAGGCAATTAGGGGTGGCAGCCCTATATTTTACCCGAGAGGTCCTATAATAGAATTATTTCTTGTGGGGTTAATTCCAGTGGAGCATTCCAATGGGTTAAAGAAACCCCACCTGAATTGCTTAAATTACTGATGTCCAATCATACAGGATAGTATCACCAGAGGACCTTGGAGTCCCCCTTCCCCCACATTATAGCAGTAGGTAATTCAGTCCAGTATTTCTTTCAGTTAGGTAAAAATTACCGACATGGTAGAATCTGACGGGATTAAAATCACAGTAGTAATATTACCCATTACAGGACCACCTTGTGTAAAACGAATCCCATCAGAATAGGGGTTTAGTCTGTGAAGGGAGTTGAACAGCTAGACACATTGCTAGGTTGTGAGGTGAGATCAGAGGTATATGATGTAGGACGCACATGTTCTCTAAACCCAGTCTTCAAGACCCACCTTCCCCACCACATATATGTCTCAGTCAGCACCAGCACACTATATTCTCATAGTCAACTATTTATCTACCTCAAGGTGTTCTGGTGCTAAGCTGGTTTAAATATGTGGTGAGGGAAGTGGGCCTTGGGGACTGGGTTGAGAAAGGATGGTGTAGGACATCATCATGGTAGGGTGAAGGAGGGGAGATCAGAGGGTGTTGGGGTTAGTATTCTTGGTGGATAAAGGTAAGAGAATGGATGTCATCAACCATTTCAAAGTAGGTATGTGAATAACCTGACATCCATTTCAAGGATAATTAGAGGGAGCAGCAGATATAATTACGATCACATCAATCATTTCAATGAACTTAACTGCCTACCACACATATATCAATCAGTCATGATCCAAATTAATTCCTGTGGCAAGGTCGAGTGCCACCGCTCGGGAAAGGACTGAAAGACACTGAGTTCGGTTCAATAACCCGCTGGGTTCTTTTATTCTTTATTATTCTTTTCGGTTTCACTTTGTCGGCTCTGGCTTCTCCGGAGCTTTTCTCTCTCCGTCCACAGCCAGCCCCGTTTGTTCGCCCGTCTCCCCCTTTTCAAGCCCCGGCTCACTGTCATAGCAATCAGAAACAATTAAACCATTAATCAATTACGTTTCCCCGTGATGCTGATTAACTTATGACAGCTGTGGCTCAGGGTCCGAGAACCGCTCTGCTCACTCTCTCTCTGCACGCAGAGGCTAACCACGCCCACCCTGCCACATACCCCCACCGCCCGACTTAGGCCGGGGAGCCATCCGGCCGATGACCAACTCCCCCCCCTCCTCGCCGAGAGAGGAAGTCCGCCACCACCATCTGTGGCCCCGGCCTATGGATCACCTTAAAATTAAACGGCTGTAATGCTAGATACCAACGGGTGATCCGCGCGTTGGCATCTTTCATGCGGTGGAGCCACTGGAGGGGGGCGTGGTCCGACCAGAGGGTGAATGAGCGGCCCAGCAGGTAATACCGGAGGGATCCGACCGCCCACCGGATGGCGAGGCATTCCTTTTCAATGGTGCTGTACTTCACCTCCCGCTGTGCCAGTTTGCGGCTTATGTACAGCACCGGGCGATCGACTCCCTCCACCTGCTGGGTCAGCACGGCCCCCAGCCCTCTGTCCGACGCGTCTGTCTGCAGGGTGAACGGGAGAGAAAAGTTAGGGGTGAACAACAGCGGCTCCCCACAGAGGGCTTCTTTTACTCGCTCAAACGCCCTCCGGCACGGCTCCGTCCACTGGACCGGCTCTGAGGCACCTTTTCGAGTTAAATCAGTCAAGGGGCTGGTCAGCTCCGAAAACGCCGGAATAAACCTCCTATAGTAACCGGCCAGTCCCAAGAACCTCCTCACCTCTTTTTTTGTCTTGGGTCGGGGACAGGTCGCAATTGCTGCGGTTTTGTCCACTAGAGGCCGCACTTGTCCACTTCCCAAGTGGTACCCCAAATACCGTACCTCCGCTCGGCCAATTGCACACTTCCTCGGGTTAGCCGTGAGCCCCGCCCGCCTCAAGGAGTCGAGCACCGCCCCCACATGCCGCATATGCTGCGCCCAGTCGTTACTGTGGATGATAACATCATCAATATAGGCTGCAGCATATGCAGCATGCGGACGCAGCACCCGATCCATCAGGCGCTGGAACGTGGCTGGAGCCCCGAATAGCCCGAATGGAAGTGTACGAAATTGGTACAAACCGTCCGGAGCAGAGAAAGCCGATTTTTCCTTAGACTCCGGTGACAAGGGAATCTGCCAGTAGCCCTTGGTCAAATCCAGTGTCGAGAAAAAACGAGCCGTGCCCAGCCGATCCAAGAGTTCATCGACCCTAGGCATAGGATAGGCATCAAAACGTGAGACCTCATTCACCTTTCTGTAATCCACACAGAACCGGATAGACCCATCTGGTTTACCTACTAGAACAATGGGGCTACTCCAGGCACTGTGTGATTCTTCTATTACACCCAACTCTAGCATGGCCTTTATTTCTGCCTGTACCAATTTTTTCTTGTGTTCTGGCAGTCGATAAGGACGGGAACGTACCGTCACTCCCGGGGGGGTTTCTATATGGTGGCGTATGAGATTCGTGCGTCCGGGTAGGGGAGAAAACACATCCGCAAACTGCTTTTGCAATAGAGCAAGGTCTGTCTGCTGGCTCGGCGAGAGATGGCTATTAGAAAGGGGCGGGGTCTGATTGTGTGAATTTGGTACCTCCGGCCCCAGCTCATCTTTCTCCTTATCTACCGTCACCAGCGAGACAGCCACCACCTCCTTCCAAGCTTTTAATAGATTTAGGTGGTAGATTTGTTTAGCTCCTTCTCTATCCGACCGCACCACCTCGTAGTCTACCTCCCCTATTCGCCGTGTGACCACAAAGGGCCCTTGCCACTTTGCGAGCAATTTGGTGCTGGAGGTTGGAAGTAATACGAGTACTTTATCTCCCGGTGAGAATTGTCTGAGTTTGGTCCCTTTATTATAGTGCGTTTGCTGCCGTTCCTGGGCCTTGAGCAAATTCTCCCGTGATACCTTACCCAGTGTATGGAGTTTTGCTCGCAGGACCATTACGTACTGTATTTCATTTTTACTGGGGCTTGGACCGTCCTCCCAGTTTTCTTTAACTAGGTCCAAAACTCCCCTGGGTTTTCTGCCAAATATTGACTCAAAGGGAGAAAATCCCATGGAGGCCTGGGGAACCTCCCGCACTGCAAATAATAAAGGGACTAACCATTTATCCCAATTTCGACTATCTTCGTGAACGAACTTCCGAATCATTGACTTCAAAGTCCTATTAAACCGCTCAACGAGCCCATCCGTTTGGGGGTGGTACACGCTGGTTTTAATCGACTGAATGCCCAATAACGCGTATAGTTCGTTTAGTGTCCGTGACATAAATGATGTGCCCTGGTCCGTCAGAATCTCTTTCGGGATTCCGACGCGGGAGATAATTTGAAACAGTGCCTGCGCAACACTTTTAGCGGAGATATTGCGCAGTGGAACTGCTTCGGGATACCGGGTCGCATAATCCACTAGAACTAGTACGAATCGGTATCCCTGTGTGCTCCGTTCAAATGGCCCGATGAGGTCCATAGCCACTCTATCAAATGGGACCTCTATTAATGGAAGGGGCTGCAACGGCGCTTTTGGGGTGGCCGGGGAATTCACTAATTGACAGTCCGGGCAAGCCGCACACCACCGACGTACGTCTGCCCAGATGCCCGGCCAATAAAAGCGGGCCATTATACGGTTTAGTGTTTTATCATACCCCAAGTGCCCCGCCATGGGGTTATAATGAGCCGCTTGGAAAACCATTTCCCGGCGGCTTTTAGGTACCAACAACTGGGTATTTTCTTCCCCTGTTTGAGCGTCCCGACACACTCGATATAATCTATCTCTAATAACCGAGAAATACGGGTGAGAGAGAGCTGTCTCCGGACGCACTTGCTGACCATCAATGCGCATTACGTGTTCGTAAGCAAAGCGTAAGGTGTCATCCCGAGACTGTTCGAGTGGGAAATCCTCCGTGGGGAGAAAAACCGGAACCAGGGGAGTCTCCCCTCGAGGCTCCCCCGGCTCCGCCCCCCCCTCGACCGCGTCGGCCGACCCTGCGTCATCGCCGTTAACAGCACACACCTCCCCGGGCCCTACCGGTCGGGATCGCACCTCCCACAGCTTCCCTGACACTGTACGAAACCCCGCCCAATCAATGCCCAAAATCAGGGGGTGCGAAAGCCGGGAGCTAACCGCAGCTTTGACAATATAAATTTTTCGTTGACAATAAATTTTTACAGGCACTACCGGATATTGGTGCACATCACCATGCACGCACTTAATTGATACCCATGGTGCCTCTACCAATGCCTCTGGCCGAACCAGGCTTTGTCGAATCATGGACTGCATCGCCCCCGAATCCAACAACGCCCGGTGTTCACTCCCTTGCACCCTTACCGGGATGCAGTACGCTCCCTCTGGATCGGGAGCAGGAGTGGGCGGACCGACAACCCGGACCACCTGCCCTACCTCCATAAGTGGACAGTCGCGGCGCAGGTGGCCGAGCTGCCCGCACCGCCAACAACCCGGTCCGACCGTCTGAGGAACCCTCTGTGGGTCGGCCCCTCCCGCCACTGAGCCTGGGCCTGGAGAGGGAGAGAAGACAGAGAGGGGATTAATATGAGGGCGCGTTGAATTAGGGTCCCGGGAAAGGGAAGACGGGACCGTGCGAAACGGGAGTCTCCTCCTTGGAGCCGGTTCTGGCGTCTTTTGCGGCGGGCTGCTTGGCACCACGGCCAGATGGTCTTCGGCCAGGTTCACTGCCAGTTCCAGGTTCGTGGGTCGGTGGCAGCGCACCCAGTTGGCGGTCGCCTCGGGCAGCCCGCCCACAATTTTTTCCAGCACGACCTGCTCCAACACCTCCCCGGCGGATCGAATTTCCGGTTGTAGCCATCTTCGGGCCATGTCGGTGAGCCGCTGGGCGAACGCGAAAGGGCGGTCCCCCTGTACCAGTGACGCGTCCCGGAACCGGCGCCTTTGATCTTCTGGGCTATAGCCCATCCGATCCAGGATTGCCTTCCGGACGGTGGTGTAGTTTGCCCGGGATATGGCAGGCAGCCCATGTGCGGCCTGTTGGGCTTCCCCCGTTAACAGGGGCAGGAGGCGGACCACCCACTCCTCGTCGGGCCACCGACATGCCTCCGCGGCCACCTCGAAGCTGTCCAGGAAGGCCTGGGCATCGTCATCTGCGGTCATCTTGGGCAACTGGATCTTCATTGGGGCTCGGCTATACGGATCCCGGGACCCCGCCCCCCCGCTGCCAGCTAGCTGCCGCAGCGTCTCCGTCTGGAGGGTGGTTTGTCGCCGCAGCGCCTCCATCTGCTCGTGCTGCACCGCCGCTTGCCTCTCCTGCATGAGTGTTATCTTCTCCAGCATGCGCGCGAGCGCTATTACTGGCTGCTCCGCTTCTGTTCGGTCCGGGCTGGTGTCCATGTTTAAATATCTTTGTTTCGTTCGTCTTGCAGTCTCTTAACTTTCTCCCGTCCCCCCGTACGGGCCACCACTGTGGCAAGGTCGAGTGCCACCGCTCGGGAAAGGACTGAAAGACACTGAGTTCGGTTCAATAACCCGCTGGGTTCTTTTATTCTTTATTATTCTTTTCGGTTTCACTTTGTCGGCTCTGGCTTCTCCGGAGCTTTTCTCTCTCCGTCCACAGCCAGCCCCGTTTGTTCGCCCGTCTCCCCCTTTTCAAGCCCCGGCTCACTGTCATAGCAATCAGAAACAATTAAACCATTAATCAATTACGTTTCCCCGTGATGCTGATTAACTTATGACAGCTGTGGCTCAGGGTCCGAGAACCGCTCTGCTCACTCTCTCTCTGCACGCAGAGGCTAACCACGCCCACCCTGCCACAATTCCATATTACTTTATGAACAGTTAACAAACATACATGACAAAACCTTGATATTTTCTGATACAAAATGCTGTCAACAATTTAGGAATTGATTCCTGTTGAATGTCAGATCTTTTTTACAAGTCCTAGCAACGCTTGATCAAGTACTCTTAAAACCTTATAAGCAACACAGATTGCCTTTATTTATTTCTGATCCTGGTCAACCATAATACATCTAGAAATGGACATTAAGCAAGTATGAACTAAAATATGAAGTCATTGAGTGATATCTCCTCAACTGATATTGTCCCCCACAATGGACAAGGAAGATGGCTTACAATTAATGCTTCTACAGAATGGAGGACATCATGGTCACTGTCTTGTTTAACTGTTATCATGAACCTTGCCTTGCTTGAGGGTCCTCCGCCTAGTACGCCTACGCTTAAATGCTCCATCACCATGGATAGTATAGATCTGTCGCTTTTGGTTGTATGTCTTTGAGTAGTTATGTGCATTAGCAATTCGCCTTTTACTTAGTTCAATGGATTTGCGGTACTTGTGGAGCCTTTCTGTTTTTGTTTTGGTATACACTGTTTTGAAACTGCCAAAGACAAGTTGGTGAGCATGTTTTACTGCGGTATAAAGGCCCAATGATGGATGATACTCCCCTGTCTCACACCAACTACTCAAATCATTTAGCATGTTTTTGATGCAATATTTGGACACTTGGTCAACTGGTGGCTCACTCTGTGTTGGCAGTGAATCATCTTGGTTTTGCTCTGTCACAGTTTCAGTATTTTCAGTGGTTGACAATGACCTTTCAGTAACTTTGTTGGCCACCAACACACACACACAGACTTCCCCATAACTGTTTGCAAAGCAAGAACACTGTTGCTTTGTGACATTGACGATGCTCAAATGACCACCATTGTGGATCACAACTGTTGTTCCATCACTCACATATTGATTGGCTGCACATAACATGTTTGCTTTGTCTTCTCGAAGTGCTGCTATGTCAATCAGATCTTTAGACACCATCTGAGCTAAGAGTACATGTTTACATATGTGACCTTGTCCATTGAATGCACATTGGCACACACTGTACAGTAAATCAACTTCGTAAAACCTATCAGGCGTACTTTCTGAAGGGACGTGGAAGCGTGCTTCGGACAGATGACAGATGTTTTGGTCAAGCCCATGGGACCTCATCCTCTCGGCTGATGTAGCACTGTGGTGGGGATGTAGCACTGTGGTGGGGACACGCCCAGCATTTCTGAGATCCTCTAGATGGCTGGAAAAAACATAAGGGCATATTAACAACTGGTAATGGTAACATTCATAATCAGCATAGATTGTCCTATAGTAATTCACGTTAACACAGTAGATATTATTCCATTCATTTCAACATTAATGTTTGACTTTTATGAGGAAAGAGAAAAGACAATGGTAAAATCCCACCATGAAGACTACCACAATCATGAATGAATATTCTGACCATCACATTGAATTTAACAGCCTGAGTATGAAAATACACACAGACATCACAAAAACAAACCTTTTTTTTATTCTTCACCACACACAGACTGACCTGTAATACTTGACCACATGGTTATGAAGGATAAGTAGTAGGTCATCCAACCTCTTGTTGCAATATCCTCCAAGGAAATTGTACTTCATTCCATTGAAGAACCTTTGATTTACAGAAGTGTCAAATTAATAGTTGCATGCACAATGTGGATTACATGTACACACGTTTACAAGGATTTAACAACTTAGGTAAATATTGTGACATCACCGGGGGAAAGGTGAGTCTAGCTAAGGCTTGGCTCGGCACCAGCACACACAAGCCTTAGCTAGACTCACCTTTCCCCCGGTGATGTCACATATGGTGGAGAATGTGGGTATGCTCGACACCACTAAGCACACACAGTAGCAAGAGACCAGGCAAGAGGCAGTGGACGTCAAGAAGCCACAGAAGCAGTTTGGGCTGGATGGCAGTGGAGGGCTATGGAGGGAGCCTGTCAGGGCAGTGAGGAAGAGCGGAACAGCCCGGCAAACCAGGCCAAGCTGCAACGGCTACTGCTTAGCTTTCAGGAGAGAAGCTGCCGGATGGCCGCTCTGCAGGAGGAGCTGGCGCGGCTCGCGGAGACGACGCCGGTAGCTACAACGGAACCCACGCTGGAGATGGAACCGGAACCAGAGACTGCTGCTGGACCTGTGGAGCCTCCCACAGCCAAGGCCGAACCAGACTGGGAGCCAGAGCCCATCACAGACACTTCCACTAAAGTGGCCAAAAAGAGGAAGAAGAGGAACACGTCTCAGGAATCCCCAACCGAACCTGACAGCTTTGCAGGTGAGGAAGAGACAGTAATGAAGGCGGGACCAGAAGTGCCCGCTACAGGACTAGAGACTGTTACGGTGACTGTGGTCACCCGGGGGGTTGCACTGGAGCCCAAACCTGTTGCCGAGGTCGAGGCTGCCCCAGCAGCCCCCGCCAAAGAGGCCCCAGCGAAAGAGGCCCCAACAAAAGAAGACGAGGCCCCAGGAAAAGAGGTCTCCGCACCGGAGGCAATAGCAACCTAGGTAGCTAAGGGGACTGAGGCCAGAGCCGTGGAGAGCCAGAAAGAGCTTGAGGCTACGGTGGCTGCGGTCGCCAAGGAGGCAGTAGCCCCAGAATCAGAGGCTCCAACAGAGGCTGCCCAGGAAAGTGCAGTTAGTCGGGAGTCAGATGCCTCGGTTGTGAAAGAGACAGGACATGGGAAACCCTGTAACCTCAACCCCAGTTCCCCCAGAGACAGAGGCTATGGCCAGGCAGGAGAAGCTAGCACCACCTAGAGGTGAACCCCAGGGTCAGCTAAGCAACCTGCAGGAGACATTAGTGCTAGGCAGCTGGCAGGAGAAGCTAGCGCCACCTAGAGGTGAACCCCAGGGTCAGCTAAGCAGCCCGCAGGAGAAGGTAGTGCTAGACAGCCTGCAGGAGAAGTCACAACACCTGGAGAGTAGGCATAGCTCTTACTGAGGGATTGAGGGCTTGTCAGGAGAAGGCCCTCTCAGAGGCCTCAGCGATACAGAGGCAGGAACTCAAGGCTCTGCAGGGTCAGGTAGATGAGGCAAAGCAGGAGCTAAGCACGTCCAGGGACAAAACCCAGGAGCTAGAGTGACTGGTGGCGGAACTGCAGCCTTAAGGAGAGGGCTCAGTGTCTTGCCGCTGAGCTGGGCGCCTCCAAGCAGGCAGTTGAACTATTGTCCAAGGACCTGAGAGAGCAGAGCCTAGCCCTGGAACGCATGTCTAGGACTGTGAGGAGGACAGGGCTCAGAGAGGTAGACTTGAAAGTCAGCTCGCAGATGCACAAGCCGAGCTAGCTGCCTCTGAGGCTAGTCACAGGGAGCTCTCCTCCCAGAAGGAGGACCTGTTGGTGCGAAGTGACCAGCTGGCAACACAGCTAGAGGAACTTTCAGCCACCAACCAATGGCTGGATAAAGAGAGAGTGTCATTGACCCATGAGTTGGAGACGGTCACTCGTGCGGCTCAGGAGGCGCAGGCCGAAAATGAACACTCGAGACGGGCTGAAAGGGAGTACCGAGCCCAAACTGAGGAGCTCCGAAAGAGGAACCGAGAGCTAGAGGAAGACAAGAGCGGTCTGAAGGAGCAGCTGAGGACCGTAGAGGAGCAGAATGTGGGACTGTCTGGCCAGATCCATTCACTCCAGGGAGAAGTGCTCTCTCAGCGCACGGAGCTGAAAGAGAAGGAGCAGAGCATCAAGACACTACAGATTCAGCTGAGGGAAGCAAAGGAGAAGGACAGGTATGAGGGGAAACTGTCATCTCTCCAGAAAGACGTGTTCAGCCAGGAGGGGAGCAAAGCAGGCGGGGTCCCTTCCAAGCTGACAGAGGCCCTGGTGGAGGAGTTCAGGAGTGCCAGGCTGGAGACACCAACTCAGGGGGAGTCCCTGTGTGAGCAGACTTCCAGAGAAGTGCCAGGATCCGTGACCAGGCCAGCAACCTCCCCATGGAAGGACGGGTCAAACGGAGCCGAGGGGGGCTGGCAAGGCCCAGCAGAGGTCCGTATGAGCAGTGATGGGGGCCCAACCTGAAACGGGGTTCTGGACGAGGAGGGGTCACCTTGGCCCCAAGAGGGGGCCAAAGCCACGGTGTATGACCTGGGAGGAACAGATGACCGGACACAAGAGGGAGACACACCCAAGGCAAGCTTCCCCAGCCGCATGAAGATGCAGGTGGTCTTCGTGATCCGGGTCTACGACGCCGGAGGGTTTGGTCCGATGGACCGCACCCTCCACAATGGAGCTTAAGGGGGAGGGTGTGTGACATCACAGGGGGCTTTCCCTCCCCAAAATGGCCACTGGAGGCGGCCTACACCCTGAAATGGCTGCCGATAAGGATTAATTGAGCTCACCTGGGCTGAGTGGAATACATCAAATTCAAATATAACGGAAAATTCTCTAAGGGAAGCAATTTAATATTATTATCAGGGTTTTGCTCAATTCAGAATTTTGGAATTGACTCCCTCGCCCCCTTCCTCTTCATTACAGTCCTGGACTACGCACTAAGACAGGCCATCAATGGACGGGAGCAGGAACTTGGCTTCACTATTACACCTAGGAGGTCGAGAATGAGGCTGCCCGGTCACTGCCAGAGACACCGGGAGCTCCCAGCCAGCAAGCTGGTGCTGTGGGAGCCAACACATGGACATCGATCGCGAAGGCGTCCCACACTATCATACGTGGACATACTGAGGAGAGATGTGGGGGCGGAAACTACTGGCGAACTAGCCAGATGCATGGAGGATCGAGATGGCTGGAGGCTCCGATGGAGGGCTCGTCCGAGGATGACTTAGTAGTAGTAGTATTCATGAGTTGGAATTTGAATTGAATTGACCACCCCCCATAGGATATAGAATTTGAATTGAATTGGAGGAAGTAGAATTACAGTAACATAGAATAGAGGAGGAAAATTGAATTTAAATTCATTAAATTCTATTTCCTCTAATTGAAATTGGAATTGCAATTTTGTATCCAGTTTACCACTTCAATTCAAATTCAAAAATTTAAATTAATGAGGCATTCTCAATTCATTTCTGAATTGAGCACAACCCTGATTATGATAGTATAGTTTTGAGTGTAGAGAACACTTAACTGTACGGCACTGCTTCAGTGAAAATACTCCTTGAATGACAACGTTTCTGGCAGCTGGATCTTGGAGATGGCCTCCATCTTGCTTAACGAGCCAACGGTGGATTGCCTACATGTCAACAACATCAACAATTTAGGAATTGATTCCTGTTGAATGGTCAGATCTTTTTCACAAGTCCTAGCAATGCTTGATCAAGTACTCTTAAAACCTTATAAAAGATAACATTCTTTATCAAGGTTACACAACAGTATTGGCCCTGTACAGTTACAACCTTTTGGATTATTACACTTACTTGGAGTACATGAAACCAGCAAAGCAACACAGTTGGGTCAGTGACATTTTAGAATTTCAAAACAGCAAAAAAGTAAAAATGAGAAAATAAGTCAGGTTTAGCATTTTTTGTGTGATTCTATATGTATTTTTTTCATTTTTGTTGGTGCCCCTTGCAAAAAAATAACAGTTTGACATTTTCATGTGTTTCATTGTATACACCCCTTGAAAATGTCATGCGGTAAAACAAAGTTATTTTCAAAATATTATTACATTTGATGTTAATGACACTGTTACAAACAACCATAAATGAAATAGTTGACTTGTAAGTATTCTATAGCCAGTTGCAGAATGTCAACACTAACTAAAAATACTCTATATTTTGTCTTTAAAGATTACAGCATGTCATCTATTGACATTTGTTCTAGTTTTTTTCTTGTAAAAAGGCAAAAATGCCTTGAAATTATATATTTTTGTATATTATATTAGCTCTCCTCCATTATTTTCATTTGCCATGTCAATTAAAATAGTATTTTGTATATTTCTCATAAAATGCAATGTTTTACTGCATGACATATTTTGTTTTACCGCATGACGGATGTATTGAAGGCTCAGACTGTTTAATTAATAGGACTCAGGTTAGTTTAGAGTCATTTATTAGCTATTATTTATAAGTAGGCTACTGGTTTCTCTCCTCTGGCCCTAGTGTTATTTCTCATAACATAGTTTAAACAGCTCATTCATTCCCCAGCCCCGTTTAGATATAGGCTAGGATGTTTCACTGTTTTCATTCATAAATGTTTTAGTTAAGATTGACGTTCGATTTATTGCATTGTCAGTGCGAGTTAATTAGACAGCAGAGAAGGTGCCTGCCTGTCTGCAGAGTGAGCGGCGGGGGTGGCCCAGAGCGCACTGCACTGTCCCTGACCGGCTCTGACCCGAGGGGGCGGAGCCTAGCCACCACGCCATTATCCACACCACGGACCCCACAGCTCATCCCCCGAGCGGCCTAGAGACACGCGGTCTTGGGGGTGGGGGTGGCCCGGAACCCCTGCAACTGTTTTGCAATCCCACTTTGCATTCTCTGTGGAAATGCAGTCTAGTTAGAAAATGCAGTCCATCCATCCATTAGTTTCCCCCAGTACAACGGATTACAACTTCAATGTGCCATCACACATAAATCAGATAAGCTGATGTAGGCTAATTCTCAATAATTTCAAAGATACACAAAATGTCTTAAGTAAACCTTTTATTAACATTAGAACACGTTCTCCAGTAGACTTATAATATTTCTCTACTTACTCTCTTTCAATACGAGAATGAGTTATGTAAAATTTGATGGTTAATTAGATTGATTGATTGATTTTTTTGATTGTTATTAGTTAATTAGATAAGCAAATTTGATTTCTGTCACTTCAGTCAGTTAAAAAACAACACTAACATTCTTATCTGGGTTATTAACAACCTATTATCATTTCATTTTTACATTTTATGTACTCATATCAACGACTCACTGTTTTTTACCTTTTAACAACACCTAAAAACATGTCACATCACTGAACAACAAAGAACAGTAACTTTAGTGAATTCTAACAGTAACTTTAGTGAACTCAGAACTCATCATCTGCCCCAAAGGGCTGGTCATAGTTACTGACTTTTCAGACAGATAAGAATTTGTCCCAGTCCTCAGCTAACAACTTTGAGCTTCGACTGGTCGATGGTTCTGGTTCGGAGATGACAGCGATCACATCTGATTGGAAGTAGAAGATCACATCTGGATTTTGGGGCCAGAGAAAGCAATTCTTTTTCCCAGATTGTTGCATGCACGAGACCTCAATTTCTTCACCGACGACCTTGAGTATCTGCCCCACGAAAGGCTTGTTGTCATAAAACACTATGACCATCTTTCCAACCATGTCGTCTTCTTGTTCTGGAAGAGTTTTGGAGGGTGCAGCTTTCTCTTTCTGGAAATCGAAGACTGAGGAATCACATACACAGGGAAGTCCTGTACGTTGGCAGAAACAGGACAACTCTCTGTGGATCATCTTGCCAGGTGTGTTTGTTGTCACCTGGTGTATATTCAAGGTACCTTTGACCACTGGCAGATCACTTGGTACAGCCTCGTCCACCCTGGCGATGTCATCCTCTGACACCCAATGGAACTTCACACTGGAATTAGTTTTTTCCAGAAAGGAAAACAACTCCTCAGGGCTCTGGATATCCCCGCCTTGCAGCACAGATGCATCGGCACTCCTCTTCACCGAGCCACCAACACCATCTGGCGCGCCCTTTCCATGCGACTTCTCGGAGAAGTTCCACGTAACCTCCTTAATTCCACGCAGGAAAGGCAAGGTGCACATCAGGTAAAAAATTTTCCGGTTCCTGTATTGCGTCAGTGGGCCATCACTCATAAAGTGCACGGTGTTGATTGCTGCGTTGGATAGCACTTCATCCAACACAGGCTTCAAGTGAGCCCATACTGCCCGCTCATCATGCCTTAGGGAGTCGGAGATGGTGGCATGAGCTTGTGAGCCTTCCTTGGTGTAGGCCATGCAGGTATGGACAGTCGCCTGTTTTCGACTCCCCCCCCAATGGAAGTGCTGGACTTCAACATTTAATTTACAAGCATAATTTTCTGAAAAGTCCATGTGGATCACAGCCTCATTATCTCTGAGCGTATTTTTGAGGGTCCTGCATTGTTCCACCTGGTGGATCCATGCGAACTGATGTTTTGCCAACTTGTCCAGCTTCTCATTGAAGGTCTTCAGGAGATCCTCCCATGATCCACTCACAGGTCTCTTCACAAAATGGGTATAAGTTTTTCCCTCCGAGCAGACCTTCTCCCTTTGCCATTGATCCCATGTAACCGGTGTGGTGGTGTTTGGGAGGACGGGCTCCACATCTGAGTAGCAACATTTTGCACACTGCCTGTACATGCATGTTTTGCTTTTAACATCACACACAATGTGAGCAAGCGCATCAGAAATACTTTTACTCCCTATGAGCCCGCTCTGATGCATTTTCTCCACTAACAGCTTCACATTTTCATGGTCTAGGCAGGCACAGGTGTTACGGTCAGTAGCCTTAGGCTCGGTAACATAAAATGGATGGAGGCGAACAAACTGCCGGTATGATATGGAGCCAGCCCCTCCTGCCTCTGCATTGTACTCTTTGTGAAGCTCTTTAAGAGACTTAGTCAGCACACGGCGCTGTTCCTTGACCCTGTTTCTAGTGACGGTGTCCTTTTTTCCGGGTAAGAGACGACTGTTTTCATCACGTGTGAGAAATTCGACCACACTTTGCCTTCTCGCTGGACCTTTCCTGAGAATCTTTGGCATGTTCTTTTTCCCTGCTCTAGACTTTGCATTCATCAATCTCTTTACCTTCTTGCGGAGTCTGTCCGCTGCTCTTTTTTCTTTCAAGACGTCCTTTTTCAACTGCTCGATTTCCTTCCTCATTTTCTTTGCAGAACTCTCTGTTCGACGGCTGGAGGTTTTTTTCTTGCTTCCATGTGAGACCCTCTGAGGGGTTGAAGATGACTGTGATTCCTCCCAGGAGAAAGAATTATCATCAGCAATGTGTGGCCCAGGTGGTGAGGAGTGTGGGGATGTCCCAGGTGGTGAGGAGTGTTGAGACGGCCCAGGTGGTGAGGAGTGTTGAGACGGCCCAGGTGGTGAGGAGCGTTGAGATGGCCCAGGATGGTCAAGTTGAGGAGGTTCCACAGAAGAATCCACAGACAGTGGTGTGAGATTCATCACAGCTTCCACCTGTCTCTGCTGTTGTCTACATTGTCTCTGGGAAAGCCTCCACTGTTCTCTCCTCTTTGCGGCTGCAGATGCTGTGATCTGATTGACCACTTTATAATCACTATGCCCAGCTTGCTTCCTCTGTCGATACCTGCAGACATGCATACATATTTTTATATACGTACATACATGCATATATGACTTATAAGTAAGTCATGTTATATATGACCTATATTTAAACAAATAGACAATTATGTGTGTGTGTGTGTGTGTGTGTACACACACACACACACACACACACACAGACACACACAGTGGTGGCCAAAATTATTAGAACACCTGCTCAAACCAGTTTTTTCATGATTAAAAATGCTTTAAACTGCTATAAACTTGTCTATACACATTTAATATTTCAATATATGATATGTGTCCTTATATAAGCAGATATCATAAGTGAATTGCATGCAAAAGCTTAATTTTTGATTGAAAATGGCAATTTTGTAAGTACATTGGGAGGGGTGGGGAGGGGCATTGTTTTGTTATTTAAATAAATTGGTACATACTGGTGTTAATGATGATATCTTTAACAGGTGCTCCGGGACCTGTAGAATTTTTCATATTTAGAAAAAATAAAGACCTTATGGACAAGTCTGCCCTATTCATGTGATTATTTGGACTGGCAATCCCGGGGACAGTAAATCATGTCTGTAAGATTCCCTGGAATGGACTGACAGCGCGTATGACAGACTTCTCCTACCATTCCCCGAAGGACATCCACAGACTAAAGTGCAACCTGATCCACACCCTGCCGCTGGAAGCTAGCCAAAGTGACTGCCATCAGCAGTCCACCCAACTGGACCCAGGCTAAAGGAGCTAAAGGAGTCCAACTGAGACGGATGTGTGCGAGTTGGACCCGTAATGCACGACTCAGAACACTGACATGATAATAAATACCCGCAAGGGCTTTATTATGGGGAAATCCAAAATCGTAGTCACTCAAGCAAAGTCCAAAAACCAATAAATCCAGCCAGACCAAAGATACAGTTCAGAGGGAGAAGGCAGTCTCGAAATCGGTATCCGTGCACAAGTTCATTAACCAGAGTAGCTGTCAGCGGAGCAGAAGTACAAAACGGGTAAAGCAAAGTTCGTAGTCGTGGGGCGTAGCAGGAGTCAGACCGAAGTCCTATCCGCGGGGCAGAGGTACAAAACAGACAGCAGGCAAAACTTGTGGTCAAAAAACAGGCAATAGAAACGATAGGCAGGCAGTAACGATGGTCAGTGAACAGGCTAGATCAATAACGGTAGTCAAAACAATGGAAACCGCTCAAAAGTGACAGTAGTAAACTAAAGGCAACAATTTCGCAAAGACATAACATGAACACTGATCTTATATGCAGGTGTAGACAGGTGCAGACATTAGCTTGAGAGCAGCAGGAAATTCACAACAGCTTGAGAAAATGAGACACGTAACGAGGCAATTAGTAAATCGTTAGTAGTTAACCTATCCTGACCTAGCGTTAGTAAATTAGTAATTAACATGTACGAGAAACATAAGGTAAACATGAACACATGGTTAGATAGTTAGTATTACCCAATCCTGATCTAATGTTAGTATATTAGTAACTAGACAAGGGAGAATGAAACAATTAGGGAAGCGTGAGTCACAGCAAGAGAAGAAACAGCATGAACGCAAGGCTGCGGAAAGACATGGAAATATGTATGCCAGGGGTGGCCAATTCCAGGCCTCGCGGGCCGGTGTGTATGCAGGTTTTTACTGCCACCAGTTACCACGGTTCAATCAGCTAATTAGTCATACACACAATCACCGATTCACTTGTAAATTACAGAACGATAAAATGCTACAATACACGCATTGACGCATACCGGCACAAGAACATTCATCAGCTGCTTTTCATATCGCGGATATGTAGATTAAAATATCAGATCGTGTAAACGATTGGGCTAATTAAATAATTGTTAACTGGCGGCAGCAAAAACCTGCATACACACCGGCCCGCGAGGCCTGGAATTGGCCACCCCTGATGTATGCAAACAATGAACTGCATCGTAACATAAACAGAAAATAAACTGTGACAAACACTAAACATGAAACATGGCATAAACATGACAGAAACGTAACACCAACAGAGAAAGAGGCACTTCTTTACCCAGCAGAAGAGGAGTCCTGACCACACCTTGTCACCTGTGGATCGTCCAGCTTCCTGTCACAGAGACAGAGCGCTGGGCAGAATTGGTAGTGACGCTGTTGGGAGTAGGCTGCCCTGCACTCATGCAATTGCAACATTAATGGAGAAAAGCACTGCATGTTACCCAAGGAAGTCCAGGGAACCTCTTTTCCCTTGCCAGTCCAGATACCCTGACACTGGAGAAGGAAAACACTGAACCAGGGTGACAGCAGCGACACAGAAGAGTGTCTAATGGAGACCCGTCTCCGCACCACACCTGATCGTTGTGGGACATACGTCTGTGTGTCCATATACCTGCTGGCCAGCAGATCACAATGGGACTACTAAACTGGACATGGACAAACTGTTTTAAAAATAGTTCTTGGACTATTTGGGCAATTGTTTTCATGCAGCTATCATACAATGATATGTACAATGTCCAAATGTGTGTTTTTTATCATGGAACGATAGGCCCTTAGCAGCTGCATGCACCTATCGTTCCAAGAGAGGGAATGTCGTCGGGATGTTGTCCTTAATGTCTGTTGCTCTCTTTCTCTCTCTCTCTCTCGCTGTCTTTCTCTCTTTGTCTTTGGCATGTTTGAACAATTGTCTGCATCCACTGCTTTGGGTCTATGAAAAGCACAGGATGAATAAAATGTATTATTATATTAACGTATTTATTGATTTATTTATTTGGATTTCTATAAAAACCTGTGTGGTCCTACAGAGCATAGATATTCTTGTGTTTATATAAAAATGAGAAAAATGCAACCTTTAATTGAAGTAAATTTATTATGAGAAAAAAAAATCCCTCATAAAGAAATAATTACTTTTAACAAAACCATGTGTGCCACAATTATTGGCACCCCTGCATTTATATATAGAAGTAATCATATTTAATATTTGGTCACATATCCCTTGCATGCCATGACTTCCTGATGTCTGTGACCCAACAACATCAAAAGATTCTTGATATCTTATTTTCTGGAACTCTTACAAGCGATACTATAACGTCTGTGCATTTGAATGGATCCCTATGGGAATTGGGAGGTGGGACTATATTTAGCTGTAAATTATACTATAACAGTATGGAGCACATTGTTGGCTAAATGGCTCTAAGTCCTCAAGGGTCTGACGTATCAAACAAGCCTTCAATAGGAAAATTTGTCAGGAGAAACTACACTTAAAGTGATCCATCCATATTTACTGCATATCTGGCAGCAGAGTGATGGTTTGAGGCTCGTTTGATACCTCAGACCCTTGATGACTTACAGCCATTTTACCAACCATGTATTCCATACTGTTCCAGCATAATTTACAGCTAAATCTAGTTCCAACCCCCAATTCCCATAGAGATCCATTTAAATGCAGAGAGGTTATAGTATCGCTTGTAAGAGTACCTGAAAACCTGACTACCTGAGTCCTTTGATATCCTTTTATACCCAGAATCACCAGTTTACCTGTGGAATGTTCCAAACAGGTGTTTTTTTAAACTTCCCAGTCTTTCTTTTTTGCTCCTGTCAACCTTTTTAGAACGTGTTGCAGGCATCAAATTCAGAATTAGCATATATTTACAAAAATCAATAATCAGTTGATAAGGGAAAACATTAAATATATTTTCTTTGTACTGTTTTCAATTACAAATTACTGCATTTTACATACTATCCCATTTTTTTGGAATTGGGATTTGTATAATAATTCTTCCATGGAGAAACATATTTTTTAAATTTCATGTTAATTGAGCCCATAACATCATACCATTACTTGCAATCCAATAATATGTTGTACAAACTACGTACAGCAAAATGCCAGTGTAAATCTAACACTGCTGGTGTTCATTTAATAGCCTAGGGTGTTTATATGAGACCACGGTGTTTGCTGTTCAGGGATTAGAAACAGTTCAGGAAATGAGAACGATAAACAAAAACAAAACTTTTTTATGGAACAAAAACAAAAATGAAATCAATTTCAAGTGATCCAAACAGAAAACATTATTTTGAGAGTACATAAACCTGTTATCCCCTTAAATAGCGCCTGGAAGTGGTTTACGGCAAAATTTACACCGTTTATAAGTGTAAAACGATCCCAATGTTGTTCCAGTTTTTTTTCTCTCCTTGCAAACCCCAGTCTGCAGTCCAATCTGTTATATGTCACGCCCTCGGGCACTGTAACCTGAAACTACTGTAAAACTTCCAATAATCGCTGAATAATAATTGCTAAAATGTATTTGCTTCAACAATCAAATGCATCATGTGCTTTTTAGAGACCACCGATTATTGGTATCTTGCAAATTCTGAGAATCGTCCCTAAAGGTGCATCTAGCACCACGTTACAAGCTTATAGTTATTTATTTTTCAGCGTGGGTATATGCGCATGACCGTGGAAGGGCGCCTGCATCTCCAAAGTTGTGTTACAAATGCAGTAAAAACATATCGGCTACTAATGACAGACCGTAAACTGATATTTTGTAATGTGTTTTTTTTTTACATATTCATGCTCTGTACATAATGCATTTGATTGTTGAAGCAATAATACTGTGATACAACATAAGGTGATGCATAGCACCAGTGTTGAGACAACTGGAGTCCATTGTTTTTGCTGACATTGACATACTGAGATCTTCTGCTATAAATCCAGTGGAAGAAAATATGTTTACACACTTTTCATGTGTCCTTTTTCATCTTTGTATGTGTAGGTTTTATATGCTATTGAATGGTGTTCGACAGCAGTCTAAAGTCCACAAACAATGTTCTGGAATGGTGACCTGGACTGTGCTTGCTTTACAACCCTGGAGAGGTCTGAAATTGATTAATATCCAGGGATGACTTTATCACTAAGAATAGAAACTTCAGAACCAATTTCCTAAGGCACTTTATTACAAGGGATGTTCGCACCACTAGGCAGCAGTACCCTATGCATTTTACATTTATAAATGTCTTTAAAATGTTCCATGTTTTTTAAAAATCTTTTCAATCAAATTTGATTAAGTGGTAAAGTGACTGAATGCTCAATTTAACATGGATTTAATTGAGATTAATTCCTGACAGTGTTATTACCCATGACTGATAAATGAGAGCTACAGTATAGGTAAATGTCAGGACCTGTGGATCATCCAATGACCACCTCACTCACCCTCACATGAAAACCACCACCCGCACCTCTGTTGTGTCGTTAGGTACATTAAGAATTTGGCAGTGAAGGCAATAATATAACAATATAATATGCAAAAGTATAATTAATCAGTCTCATAAAATGTATTATTAAATCATGATTATGAATTTCAATGTTAATCTGAAGGCGTAAATCATTTTGGATAGGCTCAAATGTTTATCCAAACAACAATCAGACCGACAACCAGGTTTAACAAGATACAATTTATTAAATAACAAACACTAAAACTAACATCCTAAATGCAGCAGATATGGAAAGAAAAATGAAGTGTAGACAAGGAACAATCTCTGCAAAGAATGAGGCATATAGAATTCACAGTTCTATTTCTCTGAACACATGTGGGTGTTCAGAGATCACAAGACATATTTCGAGGGAGAAAAACAAATCTAGTTTTAGCATGACGCTAACGTGGCCTGAAACATGGTGCGTATGGAGGCTTAATTCAAGGATGAACTAGCTATGGTGGCCCCCTAGTGACCTGCACCCCGACCCGATCGGGCGCTGCTATGTGCTCAGCGAAGACCTGACGGAGCGGGACAACCTGGACAGCGGGGAGTGGAAGTTCTGCGAGGGGAGGCCGCAGGGCCACGAGCAGTTTTCCAGCAACACCGACAACAACTACATCCTGTTCGGTGCTCCCGGCACCTAAATTGGAAAGCGGCCCTCTGTGGATGTTTTGGACGTTGGTCTAAACCCTGACTGGTGGGGCACTTTCTTGCTGCTGTGCCAGCTGTCTCTTCCGGGATACTCCCAGCCATCTCTCCCTCTACTCCGCCCTTCCACCTGCTAGCTTGCTAGCTAGCGCTGACTGTGAACTGCTCGGCATTTGGTGAGTGAGTATCTCTCCTTTTCTCTGGACTAACCACGGCTACCCCCAAACTGCTTTATTTTTTCCTTCTGTTTTTCTCAGCGTTCGATTCAACGCAAGCTGCACGGTGCTGGGCTGTGAGCACAGATCCCACTACAGAACGTCGGGTCCTCATGCCACACTCATGGAGTCCGTTTCTGACAGTTTGGTCAGAAACATGCACACGAGTAGCCCGCTGGAGGTCATTTTGTAGGGCTCTGGCAGTGTTCCTCCTGTTCCTCTTCGCACAAAAGAGCAGATACCACCGGTCCTGCCGCTGGGTTGTTGCCCTTCTACGGCCCTGTCCAGCTCTTCTTGTGTAAGGGGCCATCTCCCGGTATCTCCTCCACGCTCTTGAGACTGTGCTGGGAGACCATCTTGCGACAGCACGTATGGATGTGCCATCCTGGAGGAGCTGGACTACCTGTGCAACCTGAATGGGCTGCAGGTACCGCCTCATGCTACCAGTAGTGACAAGGGCACTAGCAAAATGCAAAACAAGAGAAAAATCTGTCAGGAAGAATAAGGAGAGAGAAATGGTCTGTGGCCACCACCTGCAAAACCATCTACTTTTTGGGGGTTGTCTTGCTGTTGCCTCTCCTGTCCATCTTTCATCACTTTCATTTGCACCAAAGCAGATGAAATTGATTCACAGTCATTTCTGCTTCCTAACTGGACAGATCAATATCCCAGAAGTTTAATTGACTTGGTGTTATACTGTGTTGATTAAGTGTTCCCTTAATTTCTTTGAGCAGTGTATTTAGACTTGTACTTTTTTTCAGTATATCATTGTTTTTTTATTGAACATTTCGCTTATAAAGCACTATTTCTCATTCCCCCCTCTACCTAACAGGTTAAGGAGAGGATATCTGCCTGCCTGGCTGACATTTCTATGTGGATGGCTACTTATCACCTGAAGCTCAACCTTGACAAAACGGAACTGCGCTTCATACCTCAAAGGACCTCCGCACTGCAAGCCCTCTCCATCACCGTCGATGGTACTATGGTGGCTGCCTCCCGCTCTGCAAGGAACCTTGGGATGGTCAGGGCAACAGGTTCCTCCTGTACAACATCAGGAGGATTCGACCATATCTGACCACCTACTCGACCCAGCTAATGTCTTGTTGTCTTAGCCATAGCTTACTGTGTACTATACTCAATGTTCATGACTATGGATAGCTGTTATGTTATGATAAGAAAGCTCTATCTAAACTGATGTCATTGACCTTCGGTATGCACTTATTGTGCGTCGCTTTGGATAAAAGCATCTGCCAAATGAATGTAATGTAAATAAAGCTTATTATTATTCTTATTATTTTATGCAAACTTATGCACTATTTGCCTTGTAAGTCGCTCTGTATAAGCGCATGAATTCAAGCAAATGAATAAATGTCTGTATCGATACTCATCTGTAATGTGATGGACCCTCTCTCGATTAAATAAGCTAAATGTCCAGCTAATAAAAGATTGAAGATGCTGAAGTTAAATACGTCTCTGAGTGAATTGATTCAAAATGTATTTTACAGTGCATTGTGTACACTATATATTGATGTATTGTAAATGATCTCTTATCTTTCAAAACCTGATGGCCAATATACAGCATATAGTAATAACTGATATTGATTACAATGAAAACACCAATTTAAAATGGCTTTCACACTAGGCTACTGCATGCTGTTCACTTCTGTCTGCTTATTATGTATCAACCTGCTGGATTTGGAAAGCATTATAAATGTCTAGAAGTATCTGAGATAATTAAATCTAAGTATTAAAAGTTGGGCTCATGTGAGTAGCGTGATCCCATTCGCAATAAATGGAGGGCATCTTTGTGTGTGTTTACGGTTGTATCAAGCGGAACTACATTTCGGCGCCATTTTATTGCTTCGTGCTAAGGAAATTATGACTGGGAACTGTAGTTGCAAATATATTCTCTATATACGTAATTATATAGTAATGGATAATACATTATCTTGCTAACAGCCTAGTTATGCTAGCTACTTTAAACCAGAGGTACCTAGCTCGCTTCATGTGTTTTAGCTGCTAGTAGACAGTTTATTAATTTCAATATTAATAGCTATTGATAGTTCAAAGTAGATGGCAGTCCTCTATCCGTAATGTCATTAAATTGCAATTGTATGGCATGTTGACCTCCCTGACATGGATTAATTAGAATATAAATATACCCAAAGTGGAAACTATGAAATTCAATTCAAGAGCGATGGAAGGGTCAAAGGTCACAACAGTAGGGTTAGGGTTATGGGTTCCTTACAACCTAGAGGCTTGAAATTCAGAAGTATGAATATATCCATGGCCTACACTGCATAAGCAAAAGAACAGACCCCTAGCACACATAGAAGCTCAATAGCACCACCTACCAATAGCAGCCAAGCCTCCCAAATTTAGCATACAAGGGCATCTGAGCACCCCCTATGAAATATATATTTGCATGTAAGCATAAATTATAATTTGACTAATCATGAAAAATAGGTCTATGAAGGCTGAGGGCGCCACTTAAATTTCAGAATTAATGTATTTCTTATTTATCTCGATGGTTGAAAAGGTCTGTAAAAATCTTATAAAAATCACATATGCCATATACAAAACTTATAAAATGAATATGTATATACATTTCATGCTAAAATTAAATAGTTCCCTAATACATGGTACTCCTTATAAAAAAGCCATTGAGAGGTTGTATAAGAATTGTATAGAAATATATAATATAATAGGCCACTAATCAACATGATTTTTATAGAACTTTTGCATATGGGGAAACCTCGCTTTTATGAATGAAGTTCAACCATCGAGATAAATAAGAAGAACTGGACACAGCTTCTGCTTACCGGTTCCATGGATTCCTATGGGAGCTGCTCATTGGCGCATGAAGCCAATTCAGAGTTCAACACGTCATGTCTCTGCCAATACATACAGACAGTGCACAGAATCATGGGAATCGCAGTTCATTACAGAAGTTTACGGGAGAGGCGGTTGTTTTTATTACAGATCTGCTCGGTTTTCTTATGTTATACGTCTCAAAAGAACACTGATGGCTAGCTCACAAGCTAAATCCATTAATAATCACATTGCAGCCTATGCAGTATGCATTGATCTGAACAGACCTAGCTAACGTCAGCTAGTACAAACTATGAATATCAACCCACACAGATAAAGCAGAGACGAAGAAGCTCGATAGTTATACATCATATTACCCATCTTTACCAGGGGTGCCAATAATAGTGGAGGGCACTGTATATATATATATATATATATATATATATATAGGCTGTGTGTGTGTGTGTGTGTGTGTGTGTGTGTGTGTGTGTGTGTGTGCTGCGCGTGCACATTTGTTGAAAAGATGAAATGATATTTACATTATATACATATACTAGCTTGGATGAATTATGGATTCTAACTGGCCAACAGCCATGGAATAATGATGGATAATAATAATAATAATAACTTTATTTGTATAGCACCTTTCATACAAAGAATGCAGCTCAAAGCGCTTCACACAAAATGACACATAAAAATAAAAATAAAAGAGAATAAAAGTAAGGCATAAGAAAATTTAAAACAGTAAAAATGTTGAGTTAAAATTCAATAGGAACAGGTAAAATGAAAAATAAGACAATAAAAATTATAAGGGTAGTAATAAAATATTAAGGGAGCATAAAAAATAGGAAACAAAATGATAAATAGTAAAATAAGAAGATAAAACAAATAAATCAATTAAAAGCTAGTTTAAAAGAGCTAATATAAGACAAATAAATCAATCAAAAGCTAGTTTAAAAAGGTATGTTTTGAGCTGCTTTTTAAAAGTGCCAACTGAGTCTGCTGTTCTAAGGTCCTGCGGGAGAGTGTTCCAGAGTTTCGGGGCATAATAGCAGAAAGCACTCTCACCGCTTTTTTTGCGATTTACCACAGGTAAGTTTAATAGGCCGGCTGTGGCGGATCTGAGAACTCGAGTTGGCACATAAAAAGACAGGAAGTCTGAAATGTACGAGGGTGCTAAACCATTGAGAGCTTTGTATACAAATAAAAGGACTTTAAAATCAATTCTAAAAGATACAGGGAGCCAGTGCAGTGCAGCTAAAACAGGAGTAATATGCTCTCTCTTCCTTGTTTTTGTTAAAAGTCTAGCAGCAGAGTTCTGAATTAGCTGTAATTTCTCTATGGACTTTTTTGGAATACCAGTTAAAAGAGCATTACAATAGTCCAGTCTACTTGAAATAAATGCATGAACTAACTTCTCAGCATCCTGCTGGGTTAAAAACGGCCGAACTTTGGCAATATTTCTTAAATATGTGCACAAACAAGGGACTATCAGCACAACTGTTAAGTTGATGAGAGTAATTAGTTTGAATTCATATGCTTGAAGCAATTCTTTTATACGAACAGTATAGTACTAGAGAGAATTTACAATGTTGCTCTGTCAGAAAATGTAAACAATCCAGTGTAAAGTATTCCTCATTTCCTAACGTTACTTTATTTGGCGGCTAGTTCTTGGAAGAAGGGCATGCTTGCTAATGTTATTGTAAGGTAGAGTGTCAGGTTCGGAGTACCAGGCATGACAGCCAAGGAATCTAAAAAGATACACCATAGTGTACACATCGTGTAATAGAGAATGGAAAACACTCCAGGCATAAGCCAAATCAAAACAACCCAAAAAACAGGGCAAACTCAAGATCCGAGTGAAAAGAGAATACCTCTCCACTCACAATACGAGAAAGTGATTATAAACAGAGGTATGAATAACAAACATGCAGAAAGGAAAAGGAAAGAAATCTCTCCATACGGGAGAGCACTACAGAGATAAGCAAAGGGAGAAAATAAAGGCTATCTGTCTAACAAGAACAGAACCGAAAACCAGAACGAAGGACAGCAAACGCAGATGAGAAAATAAAATCCAACTAAGAAAAGTCTAATGCAGCCAAATAAGCAAGTCCTGCGTAACTCTTAAGCAAGCTTAAGAGTGAAGTGGTCACTTAGAACCCTATACCTTACCGGCTTCAATGTCAATTAGAAATGACAATATTGAAGCACCGGAAAGCGGAAACCCTGAGCTATATATAGCCGACAGGAAACCCAAAACGGGTGCGAGGGATAATGACTAAGCGAGATCAAAATACCGGAATGGAAGACGGAAAATCCGATGAGTGCCCTGACGCTGCTAAAAAAAAGAACGACCACAGAAATCAACGGAGGCTGCCAAAAATCATGACAGGACCCCCCTTCTAAGGGACGACCCCAGGCGATCCCTCAGCGTTGTTTCTGCAGAAGTCCCTAATAAGTGTAGGTTCCAAGATGTTCCTGGAGGGGACCCAGCAGGGAGAAACCGTGAAAATGTGGTCCACCATCAACTGAGCTGTCTCTGGTGCTGATGGCAGTTTGGATACAGCAATGAAGTGGGCCACCCTCGAAAACCTATCCACCACGACTAGGATCACTCGACAAAGTCGAGGGCGATGTGACTCCAGGGACGACTGGGCACGGGTAGAGGGCATAGGAGACCCAAGGGTGGAAGCCGAGGCACAAACCGTACATGCGGCGAAAAAATCTCGCACATCGCTCTCTAATTTAGGCCACCAAAAGCGACGGGACACAGATTCCTTAATTCAGTGGATGCCAGGATGAGCCGCCAATTGTGAGGTGTGACCCCACTGGAGAACCCGAGATCCGGGACGGAACAAACAGACAGTGGGGTGGACCCTCACCTGGGCCCGGGTCGAATCGCAAACGCCTCCTGCATGACCGCCTCAATCTCCCACATAACTGGGGCCATAATCTGAGAAACAGGCACGATGAGCTCAGGGTGCGGTTCGTTATCGGAGCGGTCGAAAATGTGTGACAATGCATCTGGTTTAAGATGGCTCAACTGGCCTATACAATTGATCTATTTTGCATAGTGTTTCACAAAATAAATGGTAACAGAACTGCAATCACAGCAGATAATCAAATAGATTGATTGAGTAGTTTACAATACAGCATTGCAATATTATAGAGATACCCGCTATATGTATGTAGCACTTTTAATGTTGGTGGCATGTGTGTAACATTCAAAGTAATTGAAGGGCTTCCCTAATATAGTATATTAAATATGGCCTTATCAATGTGGGGGGTTATATCTGACATTTTGCCTAATCCAATTAATGGTTAGAAATGTACCTGTGGCGTACCAATCCAGTGGTATTGGTATCATTACTGCTGCGGGCTTTGAGGAATGTGTGCACACCCAACAATTAAGACACATTAATTATGTTAGCATATTGCAGAGAGGTCGGGTAATAGGTGTTTTCCAAGAGATTTCGCCTCTGATGATCAACAGGCGTTTGTTCCTCAGCATTCAGGATGACATCTGAATAAAAGCCGATCTCCTCTTCACGGTCAGGAGAGGTTACTAGCACATCACTGACCTTTCGTTGGTAAGGGCTTCAATCCCTTGTTGCTGTTGTATTGGACTCCTGCAAATTGTTTTTCCAAGGGCTTCGTCCAAATAAGCTCTTGAGATGCTCAGAACTTATGTTATTGTAATGCATGTCCATTGGAAATCAACACTCACATTAATTTGACCCTAGACCATGTTTCCAGGAAAGACTACTTGAAACAGTCATGTGAATCTGGGTGGAATTCCCCCAGAACTTGACCAATCAGGACTGAGTTCCCGTTCTATAAAACTTGAAACAACTTCCTGTCTTCCCTCTTCTTAGCTTTACACTCTTACTCACTTAACGTAGTTCCAAGTTATACGCACACTCCCGTCCACCTTCCCAGCTGGGAAGCGGCGAGTAGGCAGAGAGAATTGCTACGTCTCCAAGTGAAGCAATTAGACAGCATTCAACAACTAGGATCAGTCTATTTAAGTTGAGCTATCATTATCTCTATAAACGTCACTGTGTCAGGGTGGGCGTGGTTAGCCTCTGCTTGCAGAGAGAGAGTGGGCGTGTTCGAGTAGACATCGGTGAGCAGTTGGCTTACCTGCCTCAGGCGGAAATGAAAATCGCCTGAGCAGATCCAACTGGGACAGTTTCGGACGTTTCTGAAACCGGCTGGGAGAAAAACAACATGGAGGAGTTAGCCGTGTTGTTTGTGGTTGCGGAGGACTTGGAGGCGACACAGATGTCCTTTTTACTTCAAAATCTTGAAGAAATGGAGGAGAACGAATGAAGGTTGTTTTAATACTGCCTTACATTATTTCATGATTTGTATTGTTTGGGTAGTCAATATTTATCTTTTGCTACGCGACTTTGGCTATCACCCTGAATTGTGCCACAGTGAAACTCCAGTTAAAGTTCTTGAATAAGTACGTATCATTTCCATTGGAATTAAAGCGCTGGGTGCCCTTTCATTGTCGAATAACTAAATTATTTAGCTAAGCTGTCATCTGTTATGGTAACATACCTGTAAACATTAGGCTGCTTATGTTCTATTGCTCATATTCAGCTGTTTCTTGTCTGTCAATTCATGAGATGGCCTAAACTACACCTGTCATCTCTGTTTAGACTTGCAAACATGGTAGACATGTCATTTTAGTTCATCTAAACCCAGAAGACATCGTAGCCATCGGTAGTCATACATTGTAATGTGAGAATCTATGTAGCTATGTTATGTATCATAACTTACATGCATGTTTTCATAGACCTTTGAGTGGTGGTTCTAAAGCATATTTTATTGCAGAATATCTGTACCAATATAAATGAGAAATGTCTCTTTCATGGGACTTTTTTTTAGAGTTGTACAGTTAATGCATTGAATATATTCCTTGTGACATAAGGGGAAAGTGTACTAATCCTAATCATTAATTATGTTGCTATGAAAGAATAATACTTGGTGGTTGCATGTGTTAGCAATCTAAATGTATTGCTTTTCGTGGTCAAGGAGGTAGATCAAGGATACTCTTCAATTCAATTCGAAAGATTAAAACACTTTATTTGTCAGCTCGAAGTCTTTACAGAAGCATACAATGGGTTAGTACATCTGTGGTCCTCTGGAAGCGCGCTCTCTCGTGCACGCTCTCTCTCGTGGACCCCCTCCATCTCTGCTAATGTGGTGTTTATATACTGTTTGCTAAAAAGGGGTATGTCTTCTACCTTCCATTTTCATACATCACTGGGCGTATGATTAAAACCAATCAAACGTTTAGAATTACTCATGTTCAGTTCATGTCTAGTATTTTTCCACAAAGTTGTTAGGAACTTATCTATTTGGTGTTTTTGCACACACAAGGCTGCTTCTGTGGCAAATCCTTTATCTGAAGAATGTTTCTCAGGACAGTTCTGAGGCCCTCCCTCTCAGAACTCTCAGAACACAGGCCCAAGGTCACCCATTCGAAACTCAACTACCACAGACAAGTTTATACATTCTATTTACAACATATACTTTTATAGGATTAAATGTTAAATTCCCACAATTCCCTCCTTTGATCCCGTCTTGGGATCAACACTATACAGCGGTATTTCAAGCTTGTATGGGTGATATCTTCACTCAATACCTGAAGCAGGTACACATTGCAAACCCAGTTTTCTTAATTTTATTTACTCTAACTATCAGGGTTATAATACTGGCACAGCGGTAAGCAATGATGTCAGAGCTCTTACTTAATCACCAGGAAAACCTCCAATAGGCAAAACCACAGAACTCTAGACTGAGTCTGCTGCTGATGAGGACATGTCTCTGTCCGATATCCATCTTAAGCGATACTCCTTCATTTTTAATACATTTTACTTTTTCACATAGATCCTTCGAGCCTCCCTCTCTCTGGGGCGCAGCTCCAGGCTAGATCCCTTTCCGCTGAATTCCTTTACCCAGACTCCTCTGAGTGAAAGGACATTTCAGCCTTTCTGCTTCCCAATGCTTTCTTTTCAAAAACACTGATCACAGAAAGCACTACTCGCTTACTAACTCATTCGGTTTCAGCTTATAGTGGCCTGACTGTAGATTTAGCCGGATGCGGCGGCCATCTCTCATGGTCTTATTACCCTGCGATCCAACCGGCCGGTGACCCAGTCGATAGCGATCTCCAGTCCTGCATCTAATCAGGACCCCGTAGTAGCTGTTAACCACCCGGTTAGGAACCGACGGTCTGATCCCTATCCCACCTTGCTATGGGTATAGAAACTTTGACCGTTTTCACCAGCCTTGCCTGTTCACAGAGGTCGTCTCTTACGCCCCTCTGCTAGGTGTGGACTGTCATCCACGTACCACGTACTGCCTGCACACTTACATGCGACAGCCACGCCGACTAGACGGTACCACGGCAGTATGTCCATTCATACTTCATCAGACACGGGGGCCTTCAGTCTTCTCCCCTGCACTATAGATAGTTTTTAACGTGTCCTCGGAACTTTGCAGTTCCGCCGCCGCCTGTTAAGGGCTAGGTTCGGGGGGCCTAATCCCCTGCCTCCCCTTCTATCAAGAGGAAAGAAAATCCTAGCATTTTGGCAACAGTGCATTGGCAGCTTTTTCTAAACATTTTATCACAATATAGTTACATGGGGGTTTCTTCTTCTTTGGTCCAAGTAGCCTTAACGTCGGACCAATGGACAGAGGAGAGGTTACTAGCACATCACTCAGCCACGGTCTTTCTTTGGCAGATTATGTAATGCCTCTATGTGTGTGTATTCTCTCTATCTGCCATTGATGAGGGAGCACATAGCTCCTGGTTGTGTAATTCTTTCTTCGTGTGTGTATATATTCAGTGTTAGTGTTACTTTAATATACACCCAATCCCCGGGCGTATTCCACCTAAGCCCCAAGGAAATGTCGTCTGTCCTTTTCCCCTGTTGGAAAATAATCTTGCACATTCTGGTTAAGTGTTACACATAGCTCGCCAGTTCCCTCTTGAGCTGTTCAAGCGGGGGTCCATTGTACGGACCTCATACAAACGGCATGGGCCCTCCTATGGTCGATTGTGCCCTATTGGGGAAAAACTGATACTTTCCAAATTATTATACATCACCACTTCCCCCTTTTCACAATGGTCCTGCCCATGCGCATCCTTAATCACACTTTGCTCTGTGTGTGTTATCTGTTTATTAGTTGCTCAAGGTTGTGTGCTTCTGTCTTCTTGGGCCCAATATCTGTAGAGAAACCTGACAATTTCAGTTAGTCACACAGTACTTTGTCATCTCAAATCCCCTGTAATTCTTCACAGCAGTGATAATTCGTCCCTGGAATTATCATTGGAGTTCCTGTCATAAATTCAAAAAAGGGGAGAAATTAGCAATAATTAGTGGGGCCTAGTTCAGCTCTCATTGTCAGTAGAGCTGCTTGAGAGCCGCCACCCAGTTCCTGCTGGAAACAGAGAAGAACTCCTTATTAGTCTTTTCCCTTCACTTAGGGTACATTTTCACATACGGGGCAGCGTAGGATTTATTTGTCTGTTCAGTTTATTTATTTATCTTTGTTTTGGTTGTGCACCTAAACTGACAACCCCTTAGGAGAGATCGCATTGCCGGGTTTCACTTTGATGGTTTTTAGACAAAATCAAACAATTAAACACAAAACAAAACCACACAACTTAGGATGTAAATGAAACTAATTATTTATCTGCACCCAAACAAAAAACACAAACATTGGGAAGGTGGCCTTGCCCTCCACTTCCCCCAGCTTAAACAACTTTGATCAGATCCTCATAACCAATCTTACATATCACATCTGCTTCTATACATAATAGAGATAAGGCATTCAGCCTGCCTTATTGCATAGTTGTTCTGAGGGGATTTCCTAAACAAAACGCTTGTAATGTTTAACAAATAAACTGAAATAAATTTAACGATGTTCTATCAAAAAAGGCTGGAATAAACAAAACTAAATAGTACTGAAAATTAATTTATTCGTAAACTAAACAATCCCTCCTTTTATCACCTTTAGTGATAAATATACATTAAAAACATAAAAATATTCAAAATGAACTTAACCGCATATGTTTGTGGTTAATGCCAACGTTTATCAATTTATTATTTTTTCCTACCTAAGAATCCCGATATCTCACGATGGAAAATGTAATAAAGCCCCTTGTAATTGAAATTGGTGCTCGGCCCGACCTCCCTGCTAGAAAGAAATTACCATCACGTTATCATGGCAACTCACACCGTGACCCTCATTGTGACACAAACCCGTATTAGAGTTCAGCTGTTGTGACAAATTATAGATTATTCATTATTTATATATAATTATATATCATATTGTAGGACCAACTATATCAAAATGTAGTGTCAATATGAATATGTCTTTCTGTGGTAGGATGAACCGCACAAAAAAGCCCACATGTGAACAGCAGCACATATTCAAGGCCTCAGATTCAAGGGCAGACAATCACGCCGGAAAAATGAGCTCATTATTTGTATCGGAGTGTGTTCAATGAACAATGGTCCCATGCCAGGCACCCAACATGAGCTCATCTCGACACCCGTAAATCAAGGACATATACACACACCCACATGCAGGGTAATTGAAGAAAAACAATGGCGAAAAACCATTTTCCCATGGCGAGGTTTAGTTATCTCAAAATTTCGGCACCAAATGGACCCATTCATTCACACACACACACACACACACACAGGCAATTAAATGTTCCTAGCCCGTCCGAAGCGATAAGCATGAATTACTCCCTACACATTCCTCGGGGCCCGACCGTCGAGAGGAACATCCAGTACCCTAGCCTTGAAAATGTATGTGTGTGTGCAGTTTGAGGAACTGATAGAGTTTATTAAATCCAAATAAAACATTTATCGTCTATCTTTACAAACATTGGTGTAAAAACTATGTATTGGACTACTATTGTCAAACCGTGACTAGGATGTTTCTGATATGATTAAATCATAGCATTTCATCAAAACTACCATATACTACGCAATAACACATAAGATGTCAGCTGAACTTCATGGTGCGCTGTTATGTTTTGCTTCTGTCATTAACGGACTTGTTTTTACATCTTGCGGGTGAGCATGAAATTGACTGACTTAGACTGGACTGTGTGATTGAGTGTCTTTAACATATGTATGTTTAGCCGATCAGCCTGGGTATGTATATTCGTGCAAATCTTTTTATAATAAATTACGTTATACCAGACTCTAGAATGTTGTGTCTATTTTGGAAGAAAGTTTGAATTACGTGTAGTGGAATGGTCCTGACCCCTCCCGACAGGACGGTGAAAGGATTGTTCGATTTATTATACTTCACAGCTTTAAACTATAACTGTATAACTATAACTATAACTGCGTGTATTATCTGCATTAACCAGAGGTTTAAAATCAGTACATTGGCCTGCATTATTACTTATTTATTTATTTGGTAAATCAGACCTTTTTCTTCACGAGATTCAGGGTGCTCATGCCGAACTACAGTTCCCTTTATACAACATCATCTCATATTTCACTTAAATTAAAGCCTGCTAATATATATGTAGGTTTCTATATTGCCATACCGGTTCTGTATGCAAAATCCTCTAGATTTACAGAATTTAAAAGTTAAAATCTTTACCACAAATTGTTACCGAATCGTCAAACTTGTGTTACAAAATGAGCCTTTACTCAATTTATCTCTTTCAAACACTTTGAAGGACAACTAAATCGAATCACTACCTGAAAATAGAGAACTGAGTAGCACATAACTCCAAGCCAGTCAAAGGACAAAATTACAAATTAGTGCGCTCAGAATTTTCCATGAAAATAAACTGCATATATGTATAATATCATATAATATATATGTAATGTAATAACAAATTAACTAATAACGCAAATTGAATTACACTTTCACTTCCTTCTATGTTGTCTTGCTTTCTGTCACAATCCTATGCAAGTTTCCCTCGCGTATAACTTCCACTTATCTATCTGTACTAACCATAAACTTAATCAACCGTAAACTCTGATTAAGATCTTCCACACTTCTCTGCACAACACTGTTTACACTTTCCCAGGCGGGTCTTCATTACGATGCATCTGATCATAAGTTTCAGAAATCTTATAGTACACTGAGATTATAACACAAACTATTGCAAATATATCATACATTGTAGTATAGCTCCGGAGACACAGAATAATAATTGGGCACATATTTTAACTTTTTTAAGGTCTCTTCTACATGAGCTAGCTATTACGGTAATTCTGGTGGTCAGGTTACACACACTGCAAAACGAAAGCTACGGGATCAAATCAATTTTAACAAAATATACTCTGCTTATTTCACTCAAGGTGTAAAGGGTTCAAAGCACTGCAAGTATTTTTAGTTTTCCTTTATAAATTCACCAATAATGTGCCTTCTACCCACTTAATAACTGCTCACTTCATTACGAAGGCTACAACTCAACAAGCCAAAAGTATTTGGATGCCTTTATGCGTGCACCGTTAGATTGTCTGTTCTTCCAGTCTCTCCGCTATCGGTATTGGCTGCCCACGACCAACAGGACACTATAATTTGTTCAATCAGAATCCCACTTTATCACAATATACCATGAGTTAGGCTTTCCATTCACTTTGAATCACATTCTTCTGGGTCAAACAATTTGCAAGTATTTTCTTCTAAACTACTCAGCTGTTTTAACATAAACACAACACAGCTCATACACAACCCACACAGCGCTTTTTCTCATACTTGTGTCGACACACATTCATTCTCTGGCCAGCACGGTAAATACATTTTTTTATCACTCATACACAACCCACACAGCGCTTTTTCTCAGACAAAAATGGTTTGTCTGGCTCGGGGAACCATCCCAATTTGTTCCACTCGGCTAAATATTTAGTCCATTTATCACGACGTTTTTTCAATTCCTGGGCACATAATTTTGTGCTCAGATTGTCCCATAGTTTATGCAATACTTCTACTGTAGTAGCCATTTTATTTTATTCCGTATATTGACTCGTTTTAATTTCTACTTTTTACTTGATATGTTTGATTAGGATCCACAATTTAACAGTTCTAATTAAATTAACACAACCTTATTTCCCTTAATAATTCACCAAATATCAGTTATATTGCAGTCATTGGCTGTGATCAGCTGCATTCAGTTACTCATTTAATTTTCTCAATGCCTCATTACGTCTGCATTAACAGAAAATATTTTCACTGAATCAGTATCACGAAGGCTCACAATGACTGACGGCGTCGTGTAGACAAACACACCCACAGTTTTGTTTATCCCCTTTTATCCTTTTAATACAGCAGATATACAACAGATAAAAACTCAAAGACCTGTTTATGAATCAAAACTGTATTCCATGAATCAAGTCCTTTTGTATGTTTTCACTCGTGGCTTTAGCGCAATTCTAGCTCGACTGTCCGGTTCGAGTTACCTCAATACATTAAATGTCGACTATTTGGTTCGACGGACCTTACATTGATATCACTAGATCAATGTATACCACAGTAATTTGCGTATTTCGTTTAACTTTTTATCCTTATTCTTCGTCAACTTGGGTAACCAAAGAATATTTTATTCTGTGTCTTCACCACACTTTTTATCCTTATTCTTCGTGTAACCAAAGAATATTTTATTCTGTGTCTTCACTACACTTTTTATCCTTATTCTTTGTCAAGTTGGGTAACCGAAGAATATTTTATTCTGTGTCTTCAGTACACTTTTTATCCTTATTCTTTGTCAAGTTGGGTCATGGAATACACCTTAATACATTTATATTCGTTCTGACAAATTTAGTTTTCACAAATCAGTTTTATATCTAAAATTTTGGAAATAGTCAGTTATATTTCTCAGACATTCTCTAAAATATTCTAGGCAGATTTTTATGAAAAAGGTTCTGCTTACCTTATCTTTTTGAGGCCTCAGAATGTCCAAGAGATTAAACCAGCAATTTCTTTTCTTTTGGACTCGTCCGAGATCCAAGATCTCCCTCCTCCACGTCGCGGTCACCAATTGTTAGCAATCTAAATGTATTGCTTTTCGTGGTCAAGGAGGTAGATCAAGGATACTCTTCAATTCAATTTGAAAGATTAAAACACTTTATTTGTCAGCTCGAAGTCTTTACATAAGAATACAATGGGTTAGTACATCTGTGGTCCTCTGGAAGCGCGCTCTCCGGAAGCGCGCTCTCGCTCACACGCTCTCTCGCACGCTCTCGCTCGTGGACCCCCTCCATCTCTGCTACTGTGGTGCTTATATACTGTTTGCTAAAAAGGGGTATGTCTTCTACCTTCCATTTTCATACATCACTGGGCGTATAATTAAAACCATTCAAACGTTTAGAATTACTCATGTTCAGTTCATGTCTAGTATTTTTCCACAAAGTTGTTAGGAACTTGTCTATTTGGTGTTTTTGCACACACAAGGCTGCTTCTGTGGCAAATCCTTTATCTGAAGAATGTTTCTGAGGACAGTTCTGAGGCCCTCCCTCTCAGAACTCTCAGAACACAGGCCCAAGGTCACCCATTCAAAACTCAACTACCACAGACAAGTTTATACATTCTATTTACAACATATACTTTTATAGGATTAAATGTTAAATTCCCACACATGTCCTTTGCATGCAAGGACTGCCTGAAGTCTGCGAGCTGTAGAAATCATCAGATGCTGGGTATCTTCACTGGTGATGCTATGCCAGGCCTGTACTCCAGCCTTCTTCAGTTACAATATGGATGAGAATGCCCTCAAATTAAAGCTTACAGTCTGTACTTTAGCCTCACAGTTGTTGTATCATTTCACATCAAAAGTGCTGGAGTACAGAGCCAAAACATAGGAAAAAATGAGGTGATTCAGCTACTCATAATGTCAGTGTTCATGATTTATTCAAATTACATGACAGCACGTGGTCCCTTTGGACCCTGACAATGAACGTATTGAATTTAATGCCATTCAATGTCTTTAACAAGATAAATTTAGTTTATATGAATGAATAACTAATATAGTACATATAGGGACATTGGGATACTGGGAGTTGTTATGTGTTTTGAGGGAACAATGTCAAGAAAGATGACATTTTCCTTGCCAGTAATGGTAACGTATGGATAAATAGAATTGTATTTGCATAAGATGTATTCCAATATCAACATGTTGTCTTCCTTTTACCTGTCACCAATCATTGTTCGTATATTTCTGATTTGACAATAAACATACAAAATGACAGAAAGAACCCGGTGTTGTTGTGGCTTGAATGGTGGTGGAGGGGAATAGTCCTACAGTTTATTTACCTTTTGTGAATGTCACCATATTGTGTGAAATAAATATTCTGAAAATGTGGTCTTAATTGCTAGTATAATTTATCGGTTTTGTTTTGGAGACCAGAACACCCACATCTAATGAACCCATAGCCATAATAACAGTGTTAGATCTTTAATCTCAATCATTAATATTTCAACAATTTGCAAAGTGGATGTACAGCACAGTAGCGCCAGGATGTGTTACATAATATTGTTTAATTCGTCCTTCCCTTCATGTTATTATGGAATTGGCTTATTTGTATGTGGTCCCCTCTGCTGGAATGTGACAGGCAGAGGTCTGCCTATACACTGTCCCATCTGGAGATAGGGAAAACTCCACTTCTCAACAGAAGAACATCAGCAGAACATCCCTTCAGATCCGAATGAGTTGTCTTACTGATATTTCATTTGACCTTTATTTTGACTCGAAAAAAATCAGCTGAGGTGAAGGCCTCATTTACAGTGATGTCGAGTAAACAGTGCATTTAGAAACAACAAACAGGCAAAAATAAAACTAAATAAAAACATGACAAAAATCATACAATAAAACCGGTACTAGAAAATAAGAAACAGGATAAATCAGTCAATTAAAACAAGTACAATCGGAAATAAAATGATCTAGCAGTAAAGTTTTAAAGTGACTGAGGGAAACTAAAGAGTCCAACTTAAAAGTGCTTTGCAATAAGTTCCAGGCAGCAGGAGCGTGATGAGAAAAGGCGCGTTTGCCCAGCTCAGTTCGAGCCCTAGGGACGAGTAGTGTGAGCCAATCACAGGACCTTGTAAAATGAGTTCTAGTAGGCTGGACAAGCAAAGAAGTAATATAAGCGGGAAGTTTGCCAAGAAGGGCCTTGTCGATAAAAATGTACATGTGCTTGTCGCGTCTCTGAGAGAGAGAAGTCCATCCGACATTAGCGTACAGAGCACAATGATGAGTTCTATAGGGATCACCAGTGATAAACCTAATGGCGGAATGGTAAACGGCATCCAGAGGCTTAAGAACAGAGTCAGAGGCATGCCTGTAGATCACATCACCATAATCAAGCACAGACATGAAAACAGCATCAATAACCCTCTTTCTACAGAACAATGGAAAATTTGATTTATTTCTATAAAGAAAACCAATTTTTTGCCTTAGTTTAGTTACAAGCTTATCTATATGAGTTCTAAACGTAAGATGCTCATCAATCCATATGCCTAGATATTTATAGATTTATATTTATGGATCCGTGTATAGTGGAAATACTAAGATCAGAGCAGCTGTCGACTCTAGCACTGGAGAATATCATGAAATTAGTTTTCTGAGCATTAAGAACAAGTTTAAGATCAGCAAATGCAGCTTGGAGAATATTAAAAGATGATTGCAAATCTTTCACGGCTAAATCAACAGAGTCAGCAAAACAATACAATATTGTATCGTCCGCGTACAAATGGGTGTGACAGTTTGTTAAAGACATGAAAATTTGATTAATATAAATTGTAAAGAGAATGGGGCCCAAAATTTATCCTTGAGGGACACCCTTAGTGATCGGCATATAATCAGACTTAGCTGAACCCAGGATCACAGACTGCTGCCGCTCAAACAGATAATTCTGGACCCAGGACAAGGCACCAGGGTTAAAACCAATCAAAGCTAAAATATCTAAAAGCAGGGGGTGGTCCACAGTGTCGAATGCCTTGGAGAGATCCACAAAGATGGCTGCACAGTGTTTTTTCTCATCCAAGGCATTGACAATATCATTTAAAACCAAGGTGACAGCAGACACAGTACTATGCTGAGACCTGAATCCCGACTGAAACGGATTTAAAACAGAGTTAGCTGCAAGGAAATCCTTGAGCTGTTGGTTAACTAAGGATTCTAAAATTTTAGCCAGCACAGACAATTTTGAGATCGGTCTATAATTATTTGGGTCACATCTATCACCGCCTTTGTGCAGGGGGACGACATGAGCCGTTTTCCAGGCTGCGGGGATAACTCCTGATAGTAGAGAGAGATTAAAAATATGAGCTATCTGCTCAGCGATCAGAGGAGCAGAGAGACGAAGAAAAAAAGGATCTAGTCTATCTTCTCCGATAGGTTTTTTGGGGTCACGTGCAAGGAGAGATTCCAAGACTATGTTTGGAGAAACAGGGTCAAGCTCAAATTTTGAGATATTTGGGCCTATAGTATTAAAATTAACAAGAGGCTCAGTAAATTCAGCCGGGGAAGGATGGCAGGCTTTGGTTTTGGGTTCAAAAAGGTGACCAGCAGAAGCAAAATGACTATTAAAAGCAGTGCAAATCTCACTTGGGACATGTAATAAACAATCCCCGAACATGACCTGCGTAGGAATAGAGGCAGCAGGATTAGAATTACCTTTCACAGCTTTCCAGAATTTTTTCGGATCAGAAGAGGAGCTAGCAACCAAATTAACATAGTAGTCAGTCTTAGCCTTCCGGACAAGGGCAGAGCATTTATTGCGAACTTTTCTAAAAGTAGCCCAGTTGGATGGATCATTAGTACGTTTGGCAAGGGACCAAGCTTTGTTACGTTCTAAGAATAGAGCTGACAAGTCAGAGGAAAACCAAGGACTAGATCTGTTTTTAACTCTGAGCTTTTTGAATGGAGCATGTTTATCAATAACTGAAAGGAAAGTTTTTGTGAAGAATTCTAAGGATTGTACAGCATCAGAAATATCAGAAGTGCCTTGAATGTCGCTATTAAATAGATCATAAAGGAAAGCCTGCTCGTTGAAATTTCTCAAATTTCTCCTCGTGATAATCCGAGATGAGGTTCTCTTTATGTGACAATTCCTGATACAGGCAATGGGGCAGTGATCGCTAATACCTAGGTCAAAAACTCCAGAGGAGGAGATTTTGTCACATTTATTAGAGAAGATCAAGTCAATCACAGTGGATTTTGATGGGTTCATCAAATTAGGTCTAGTGGGGTCCTTAATTAATTGAGAGAGATTGAGACTAGAGGAAACCTCTTTTAGGTAATCAGAAGAGGCAGTTAACCAATCAACATTCAGGTCACCAAGCGCAATTAGAGTCTTTGTAATTAGACATAAGCTCAGCGAGATGACCAATGGAACTGGCATTGGCAGAGGGAGGACGGTAAATCCCTATGACTGTGATAGAATTATGCTTACCAAGAGTTACCATCACAGCGAGGAACTCAAAACATTTAGGTATGGAAACAGCACACAAGACAGAGACAGAAAAACAAGATTTTACATAAATTGCCACTCCTCCCCCTCTACCAGCTCTGTCCATCCTAAGAACAGTATAATTGTCTATAGCAATCTCAGAATCAGAAACACTGCTTTTCAGCCAGGTTTCAGAAAGAACTAAAATATCTGGATCAGTGTGGGACAATAGTAAATTCACATGGTCAAGTTTCTGGCGGGTAAGTAGACTTCTGATGTTCCAATGAATTAAACCTAAGCCCTTTCTGGCTTTGAACTCAGCAGGATTAAATACAGAAACAGGACTAGTATAGTTAGAGCTAAAGTCATCAGACATAGGCTGAGCTGGGTTAGTCGGGTCTACAGATATAGATATAGATACAGGACTAGCACAAATAGGGATAATGCCCTCAGACATAGGTAGAACTGGATTGATGGGGTCTACAGACATAGGTACCGATATAGGACTAGCACAGATAGAGTTAAAGGCCCCCGACACAGATACGAGTAAAGGACTAGGACAAATAAAGCTACTGCCATGGATATGGATTGGATTGATCTGAGAGCTTGGAATAGACTCGTTTAGATATTCAGTCTGAGAAGGGACAAAATTACAGGGAGTAACAGAATGGTTAGAACTCATAGAAGCAGTAGGTAAGGAAGTAAGTATATTAGCAGCAGAACAGTGATTTAATAAACTACCTTTAATGAAAGGCAATAGTCAGGCTGAGGAGGCTATAAGTTTAATATACCCAGAGATCAACTTCTTCACCCCCGCGAAATTAGGATGAATACCATCATGTTTCAACAGGTTCTCCTTGGACCAAAACAAATCAAAATTATTTAAAAAACCAAGACCTGTGGCAGTGCAGTAATTCTGTAACCAAGTGTGTAAACCAAAAAGACGGCTAAAACGTTCAGAGCCACGTCTAATAGATGGAATGGGGCCAGACAAGATACAAGTTTTTTCCAGATTCTCAACAGCTGCTATCAATGACTCAAAATCAGCCCGGAGTTTAATTGATTGTCTTGACATGACGTCGTTGGCACCAACATGCACAATCACAGTATGGACAGAAGGGTATCTTTTAATAATAGCAGGAGCTTGTTGTAAAACATCTGCAACTTTAAAACCAGAAAAACAAAACGTAATGCCGCACGGGATTTTAACAAACCTAGTGAGAGAGTCTCCAATAATTAAGATTTCAGGTTGTCCGTTACAGCAGCCTCCGTCGTATATGGCAAGGTTGCTAGGTTGATTAGCTACAGGCACAGAGTTAGCAAAATTAGCAACTACCATGCTAACAGTACTAGCCGCAATAGAGGGGGAAGAAAGGGGAGAGGTAACCAAGTCCACGTCGCCGACCGCCGGAGCAACAACGGCAGGACCAGGCTGAGGATCAGTGGCAGTAGCATGGTCAACAGAGGTAGAGGGCCCGCTAATAGCATGGCACTGCATACGGAGACGCTTGCCAACAGGACAAACGGGACCAGCCGAGTATGTCGAGGAGCAGGATGAAGAGGAACACGGTGCAGTCCGCTTCCTACGCCGAGACGCGGCCTCCTTTCCAGACACAAACTTTCCAGAAGCAGTGTAGGCCGCGCTAACATTAGCAGCTAACGTTAGCTGAGGGGAGACCTCCAGCGAAGCAACATAGACAGAAGCTACAGCCTGGATGGATTTAGGAACGAATGTGGATGGTGAACCCGAGTCCTCGGAGTAGTCAGTCAGAGGAGAATCCCTGGGATCGAAGGGAGGAAGGGACAACCTCCTCCCGCCATTCGCCACAACTGCCCAGGAGGAACAGCCCGGTGTCGGGACAACACCCACAGCCTGTAGCGAGGATCCAGAGGCCGGCATCAGGGGCTGGGAGCCCGGAGATTCCAGGTAGGCTAACCTAGACGCTAACTCCGATTGTCTCTGAAGGAGATCCATGATGAGACGCTCAATGGAACTCAGTTCGGTTTTTAATTCTGAAATGTCAGTGAACGGAGCCATAATTAGAAGCAAATTCTAATAGTAGCAGCGATGTAAAACTGATGTAAGATGTAAAACTGTCGGCAGCAGGTTTCGGAGGGTGAAACTTCCAGTGGTTAGATTTAGCTGTGGATATTCACACAGGCTGCCCCTCTGAATAGACAGTGTGATAACAAGGATGGTGAAGAGAAATATAAATTAGGTAACTTCCCAAATACTTTGACAAAAATTAATGTGTTATCATTTGGTGGTCCTACCTTAATGTTCTATATGCTCACACCAAATGTTCTGAAGAGGACAATTTTTTGGACAACAGTCCAATTAGGATTTTACTCTTAAACCAGCTGTTATACAAATGCAAAATACAAAACACTCATAACAAAGTTGCATCTTTAATTTTATATAAAATATGTTAATCCAATATAGTTACATTATTGAACAAAACATTAAGTTACCTATATTTGGCCAGGCCTTTTTTTTTGGTTATTTCTTGACACTTCTAGGTTCAGACAACATATTTTATAAAGTTAGAGGTAGGCCTACAGTTGGATTACAGAAGCAGTCAAGAATGAGAATTGGCATTTGTTAGTGTAACATTACCAATATTGTACTTTTCACATCCATATTGGTTTATCTCAAGAAAGTACATGTAAGGTACAGTATATAATAACCACAGTAGTGACCGTACAGTGCTGTGAAAAAGTTTTTGCCCCCTTCCTGATTTCCTCTATTCTTGCATATTTCTCACACTGGATGTTTTCAGATCTTTAGACAAAATATAATATTGATTTTAGGGAACCTGAGTAAACAAATGACACATTTGTTTTTTACTTATTAAATTTATTTAATGAACAATAAATCACAACACCCATTTCCCTTGTGTGAAAAAGTAATTGCCCCCTTACAATAACTGCAGCCAATGTATAATAAAGTAATCATTTGTAATATTTGGTCACATATCCTTTGCATGCCATGACTTCCTGATGTCTTTGACCCAACAATATCAAAAGACTCTTGAAATCTTATTTTCTGGTATTTCTACAAGCGATACTATAACCTCTCTGCATTTGAATTGATCTCTATGGGAATTGGGGGGTGGGACTAGATTTAGTTGTAAATTACACTGGAATAGTATGGAACACATGGTTGGCTAAATGGCTCTAAGTCATCAAGGGTCTGATGTATCAAACGAGCCTCAAACCATCACTCTGCTGCCAGATATGCAGTAGATATGGATGGTTCACTTTAAGGGTTTCTTCTCCTGACTTATTTTTCCATAGAGTTCAATAGGAAAATTTGTCAGGAGAAACAAACTTTTTCACACAAGGGAAATGGGTGTTGTGATTTATTGTTCATTAAATAAATTTAATAAGTAAAAAACAAATGTGTCATTTGTTTACTCAGGTTCCCTAAAATCAATATTATATTTTGTCTAAAGATCTGAAAACATCCAGTGTGAGAAATATGCAAGAATAGAGGAAATCAGGAAGGGGGCAAAAACTTTTTCACGGCACTGTATGTGCTACAATCCCAAACTCCCAAAACGCATATTTATTTATTTATGTATTATTTGTATGAATAAAAAATAAATTCAAGTACACAAAAGTAATGTACAGAAGTGTGTTCGATAGGTTGGGCTTATACTAGATCCTCACATGATGAAACAAAATCACATTAATTGAAGTACAAAAAAAGGATTTTATTACATTTTTTTTTTTTTAAATAAGAGCAATAAGAAAAACAACAAAATAAATATTAATTGTGAAATTAGATAAGAGACCAGAAAGAGGGGGGAAATAGACTACTGCTGTTACATTGTAAGATTGACTAAATAACTCTTATAGCCTACCTGTGTTTGAACACTATTAGGGAGGGGTACATTTCATTTAGATTTTTTTTTGAGAGTAGAATCAATACGCCGAGATAGGTGGCGATATTGTGAAATTATCCGCGTTTGTTGTGAGGAAACACCCCTCTCTCGTCGCTCTCTAACCAATTCTGTCGTTAGTTAGTTTGAAGGCGCGGCGATGTTGTTGAAGGTGCCCAAGAGCAACTGCACCGCTGCTAAGGCGCCTGGAAAGGTTGTCATTTCCGCCTTAGTTCACGCAGCACCGACTTTTCGGCCATCTCGGACAGTTTCTGATGCAGGCCGACGCAGATATGACGTAAATCGGCTCTAGCCGAACACGGCGAGTGAGCTGAGCAGCTCTCGGACCCTGAGCCACAGCTGTCATAAGTTAATCAGCATCACAGGGAAACGTGATTGAATAATGGTTTAATTGTTTCTGATTGCTATGACAGTGAGCCGAGGCTTGAAATGGGAGAGACGGGCGGACAAACGGGGCTGGCTGTTGACGGAGAAGGTAAAAGCTCCGGGAAGCCAGAGCCGAAAGAGGAAAAGAACGAAAATTAAAAGAACCCAGCAGGTTCTTAAAAAAAGAATTCTGTGTGTCTCCAGTCATTTCACGAGAGGTGGCACTCGACCTTGCCACAGTCACCCCTAGTGGTTGAGACATATCCGTTTCAATTAAAGTATTCATGTTTATCTGAAATGATAAACTACAGATTTAGGAAAACCCCATAAATTTTGAAGCAGTATTGTTTAAAAGGGTAGCCTCTTGCGAAAACCTCAGCTTCTCCAGTTACACTTATGCAATGCAATAAAATAGGAGCGTGCTATTAATATCCGAAAGCACTTGACCCTCCTCTCGCCACAGCCACAGACTGTAAAATGCATAAAATGTACCATTTATACTCTATATTAAAATCTAGTTCATGTTATATAAACAATATATTTTTTAAACATTGTACAAATGAGCATTCGCCTTTTTACCTTGCTTACTGTACTATATACAGAACCTGATGAACTTTCGGTTTAGAAGACACCAAATTTTTTTCTCCAAAATCTCTCGTATAAATATGTTTAGCACTTACCAGTATATTCAGCTACAGCTGTTTTCTGATTAACCCTGAATAGTTTATCTTGTTACATTTCGCCAAAGTCCCGTACAGTCGACATTTCCACAGCGACCACCTATCGCACTTAGGGCTGAAATACGTTGCTGTTTTTGTGTAAAAACACACACGCTTTTGTATGTTTTTTAAAAAACATATTAAATACATTAGTTACTTATGTTATGGTTATTATGTATATACTGTATGTGACTATTCTGAAATAAATTTATTCTGTTGCAAATTTCTGAATGATATAGCTTCTTCTTCAACTTGAAATTTAAACCATGGATGTGCAGGTAATATTTTTTGAGATATTGACATTTAAATAAAATGAGTAGAAACTAGGTGGAAATTGCCTCTGCAGGGCCAAAGTAAATAGAGTTAAACGACTGAAATAAAGTGTCAGCCTGTGTTATTACATGCAAACTGCAAAGGAACAGCAAATCTTCAAAGGTTTCCAGCAACACTCACCAAAGGACCTCCAAGCAAGCAAGCTGCTTGGAAACAGAGCAAAAGGACAGTCTAACCCAGAGATGCTGCCAAAAGACAGAACTCCAGTACAGTAAACATCCAGGCAATACGTTAAGAAAAACATTTGTTTAATGTTTATTGTCAATGTAATTACATGTTTGATTGTGTTCGTTGTGTCTGTATTTAGAGTATAACTTACCACATCGCTTACAGGCTATCGACAGCCAGTTAGCCTCACATAAGCTAAAGTTGTAGAGCCTACTCTAACTTACAGCTAACATTAATTTACAATCCGCCTCCCATTTTAATCAAGATCTATGCATGCATATACTTATACTGTTATGTTCTGAGTCTGTCTGTGTTGTGTTGTATTTTCATTTAGGTAATTGTTTCTGATTATTTGTGGTTTCCTAAGCATACATATTTCCGTGTTTTTCCGCAGCCTTGCGTTCCTGCTGTTTCTCTCTTGCTGTCACTCACGCTTCCCTTATTGTTTCATTCTCCCGTGTCTATTTACTAATCTACTAACATTAGATCAGGATTGGGTAATACTAACTCTCTAACCATGTGTTCATGTTACCTTACGTTTCTCGTGCATGTCATTTACTAATTTACTAACGCTAGGTCAGGATAGGTTTATTACTAATGAGTACTAATTATCTTGTTATCTTGTCAACCTTCCACACCTGATTTCTTTTCGCATGCTACTCTCAAGCTAAGTGTCTGCACCTGTCTACACCTGCATTTAACCCAGTAATCTTAGTCCCTCGTTGCGAGTTCGTCACAAATCTTGTAAGCGTTAGTCTGTTGCCTGTTTTTCCCCCGAGTGAGCTAATATCTGTTTTTCCGAGTCTGTGTTTTGTGTTTTAGTTAGGTTTTTAGTTTCTGTTTGTTTCTTAGTTCTTGTTTCTAGTTGTTGGTTTTTGTTGTCCGTTCTTTTGTTTATTTTTCCGTGCCCTTGATTTCCTGGCTTTGACCTCAGTCCGTGTTCTTGCGACCCTGCTTCTGGATTTTGTTTTGTACCTCTGCCATGCCTTCCTGTGATTGACCCCTGCCTGTTTTGACTTCCCTTTGGATATTGATTGTGTACCTTTGTCTGGACAATAAACTTAGTTTTTGTGCACTCCTGCCTGCTACTGGGTCCCTATTCTACCGGACGTAACATATACCTAACCCATTAGATATAGGATCCCATGCCTGTAAACGGATAGGGGCCTGGAATTTAGCTAGACCTAGCTAAATTTATGTAGCCTCAATAAACGTCATATTTCAGGCCATGTTAGCTTCATGCTAAAGCTAGATTTATAATTCCCTCGAAACATACCACATGGTCTCTGTACACCATGTGTTCTGGCATGAACCCAGACGCACATACAGAAACAGAACTGTGTATTCTAACATGCTTCATTCATTTCCTATACTTTGTTTTCCTTTCCATATCGTTCACTGCTTTTAGGATGTTAGTTTTAAACGTGTTTAATATTTAATAAATTGCATTTGGTTAAACCTGGTCGTCAGTCTGATTGTTTGGATACATATTTGAGCCTATCCTGCAAAAGAACTTACGCCTTCAGATTAAGTTATTGATTATTATTTTAATAGTAAATTCAAATAATTAATTTTATGACAGATTAATTATACTTTTGCACCATTGGGTCACCGTATGAGGTTCTGTATATGTATATTCTAATCAGTAGTTGGTGCTCGTGTGAGGGTATGTATATATATATATATTACCGACATAACTGGTAACCTAGTGTGAAGCTATATACATTTATTTATATATTCTGCACATTCATTGGTGCCTCCATGTGATGACTTAAGACGTTTTAACTCCGTCTTCACTACCAAATTGTACCTAACGACACAGCATTATTGACGCATCCAAGAAATGTTAATATTGTTCATTGATATTTATGTAGAGGGGGCTTCTCACACTGAGTGAAACGTTTGTCTTATTGTCTGTTTAAACAGTAACAAAAGGGTAACATTCTGTAATCCTCTGGGTGAGGAGCAGGTTTACTTTGGAGCAGAAACCCATGTGTCACATCCCTCAACCTTTACTGCAATGGAGGTTGACAGGAGTACCTGGTGTGGACCTATCCACACAGCTTCAAACGTACCCTTCACGTGCACCCTTTTACGTGGAAAATAGCTATGAATTTAGTTTTCAATATTTAAACAACAAAAACCATTGACCTTATTGTCATAGACACAGCCTACTGCCATTTTATTCCTCTCCTCACAAAGAACAAGCATGCCTTTTGGAACTTTACACTGTGCTTCAGATAATTTTCACTACTTTGAATAAATTCAAAACACTTACAGTACATGACATCTCCTAGAGCAGGGGTTCCCAAACTTGTTTATGCCAAGGACCCCCAAATAGCCGTAGCCTCTGGCTGGGGCCCCCCTATTGCGAAATGGCTTAAAAAAAAAAAAAAAATTTAAATTACGCTTGCAAATATAAAAAAATCAAACATACGGCTTCTTTATACACAACACAATACTTTTGACCCTATTTTGATTCCATAATCGGGCCGTTGGCAGCTCAACGTAACGCTTTGACTGACAGGCAGACGGTTAGTTATTGGCTGCGATTGAAAGAAGGGCATGGCAAAGACCTCATTTCGATATGAAAGGACTTATAACAATTTATGTTTTATTTTAAACTGGCACAATAATCTTATGAATTGAATTGAAATGTATTTTTAAAATAAATTTTATTTTATTATTTTTTTTGCATTTTCCATTTTCCTCTCCCTTCCAATTGGCCCCCCTGGCGCCTCCTGGCGGCCCCCCGTGGGGCCGCAGCCCCCACTTTGAAAACCCCTGTCCTAGAGTGATTGTTTGATTTGCATGAAACTTCCTCAATGTAACAAGCCCAATTGCTTTTATACCTATATTTGTGTCATGTAAATGGGGCTCTGTTATAAATATCATGTTTTTAAACTTTATTTCTCGCTTTCGCAAGTTTGAAAACAGTATTTTATTTAATCAAATCCAACAACCTGCTGATGTATATCACCAAAACTTTGGGAAAAATGCCTCTGTCCAAATTCGATATACGTGTATGGAATGGTGTGATTCATAGAAATACACGCAAACATGTTTAGCAATGCAATGGCAAGATATTTTCATTGGTCAGATTGTTTTGAAAACCTGCAGGCCATTCAAACAAGAAAAACAGCATAGGGGGCTTGGAGGAAATCAAAAGATGTAATATTTTGAACACTGGGCTGTCAAAATGAATGTAATCAATGCAAATAATTTTAATTAAGGATGTTGTGTTTTGCTTGTAATCCAAAATAACATTCTTTGGATTATCTATAATTTTTATGATACAGCATTTTCCATCTCAGAATCAAGCAGGTAACTCCATGTTATATGGTCTTTTGTTTTTATTCCTAGCCGCTCAATTCAAATTCCTCATGGTAATTTCTGTTTAAATAAATAAATGTTACTGGCTTAGCAGTCGGGCATAAAACAATAGTACGACAAAAATGTACCTTTTACTGTTTTTAAGTTTAAAATTAAAGAAGCAAATTTGTTTTAGTTTTCAAGACTGTTATGTTCTGAGGTTCTGAGTCTGTTTGGTATTTTTATTTTTTCATTTTCATCCATGCTCCGGCTCAGGTAAAAGGGAGTCTAACAAACTCTCACTATCCTGGATCTGATATAACGTCCGGATGCGGGCCTCTAGCTCAGCTATTTTCTGTGCCAATTTTGAATTAAGCTCACACTTTGCACATATACCATTACTTGTAAAATTGGAAACATAACTAAGGCTAAACATGAAACACACAGCGCAGAAAACATTTGGAGTGGAAGCCATAATGTGCGCTTACCGTATTTATCCTTGGTTGTTATTAGATTTTCTGGGTCTGGATGTGATCAACTTCGGAGCGGTAGTCACAAAAAAGTGGGAAAACGTAGAAAAAAGTACTCGTAGTTGTGGAAAATCGTTGTTGAAAAATAAAATAGTTCAGTATACAAACGCGCCTTCAGTTCAAGTTCAAACAGCAAACAGGAGTATAATCAACTTTATTGATGTGCTCAAAACAAAAGATGGTTGTAAAACAAAACTATTTACATAATGTGCTCGTCACAGAAAAACAAAAGATGGCAATTAAACAAACCTATTTACATAATGTGGCCATTACAGCAACCAAAGGTGAAACACTATGTACAAATGTTGCACGATTTACAAACCTAAGTCTGTCATGTAGTTATCTAGATGCAATCAAAATACTAGCTAGGCAGCAGTGGAACATTCGAGAAAAAGTCTGAAAATAAATATAAGTCTTGTTAGCTAGACAACACGTTCCATAACGTAAACTAACAACTTAACTTGCTTGCACTAACATCATATTGTAACGTTACTTGTATTTAGCTAACTAGAACTAGATCGCAAAACAAGTCAACTTGTTCTGTCTCCTGTGGCAAGACTGTCGTGTCCCGGACGTTCTCTCCTCTTTCAGCGGGACGATGTCTGAGCTTGAACCATGGAAAATGATTCTTCTGATGGGCAACCCTTAACCCATTATGGATTTTTGTAGCTCTGTAACGATGCTTCAACTTCTTCAGTTTCTCCCTAACCTGTGCGGTAGTGTGCTGAATACCCAGTTTGGATAATTCAGCAACTATATAATTCATCACATCCTCGTTTCTACAAACTCCGTCAAACTGACGCGGAACATTTTCTTCAGCCCAGATGTTAAGAAGAGCTTTTGTTTCTTCTGCAGACCAGTACTGGCGATTGTTTTCCATTTCCTCTAAAAGTAGAAAAGTAATGTTAAGTTAGCTTTTAATGTTATTTGGGATACACAGGAATAAAGATGGCTGCAGGGGGTGGTCTGATATAAAGCCAAGGCCAGCTAAGCCTGTGATAACCCCGCCCTTGACCATGACCACGCCCCTAGCCCCAGCTGGCCCGACAAAGACCAAGGTAATCGGGCATAAGTACCTTTTGATGAGGGCTATCAAAAATGAGGGGCACTTCTTTGAGTATTATTGTTATCAATAGGGAGAGCAGTCGTCAATGTTTTGAGATTACATAAGTGATGGAGGAACCATGCAAAAATAATTAGGGAAGTGGAAGAATGAAAAAGGATAAGGTTTTAGAGCTAAATCCGAGGTTAAACTTGAGATATGTCTTTTTTCATATTTTATGAATTTATGGTTTAAAGATTCATAATCAACCCTATTCAAAATCATAACAAGAATACTACACACATATAACTATTTCCTACAATAGTTCCTGGTTTGAGGATGTATTTTATGATGAGAAAAAGGGCTAAATTCCTCACAATATCTTTAAATTCAATTTAATATAGTTTTGTCTGCATATCGCTTTTTACAGAGAACTGTCACAAAGACGCTGTACGGAGAAACTGAGGGATATTTGGCAAAAACCAGGCATAAACCCCCAAAAAAACTCCCCAGTGAGGGAAGTCATATCTCCAGATATATTTACTCAGTCTTATCAAACGATACCTAATTTTGTAGCTTTGAATCTGTACTTTAACATGCGATGAAAAAATAAAGTAAAATATTTAAACTTATCCAAAGTATGTATTTGGTCACATATATTAAAAATATTTTAAAATGTCATTGTCCACAGTGGGACAGTTTTCTGATGTGTTCCTTTCTACTTGGCCAGCTCAGTACCTACACTCAACCGAGGGATTCGTTGACAGTTTATACCCTTGATTTCCCCAGTTACAGTAAAATGGGTATCTACCAATAAAATTACCCACTGGGCCGCTGAGAATATCGGACAGATTGAGAGAGCACAGAAAGGCTCAACGCAAATAGAGTCTTAGATGGACACAAATACTGTTGCTTTTTCCAAGATCTTATGCTGAAATACAACTGTTAAAGATGCACAGACAAGTACCTATCTTTTATAAAAATTGTAATAACTCCAGATTACTGTTACTGCAGGATTGTATTTAAAATCCATATCAAATGTTCATTCTGATTCTTCCTCTTATTAATGTCAGTTTTTTCAATTTTCTTTATTATAAAATCTCTCTATATGCTTTTGATGCATATAGATATATAATATCTCTGATCATTATATAACTTTTGCCATAAGGAAAGATATTAAGAACTGTGAAGGACATAAATCAGGTTATCTACAGAAAATTACAAAATCAAAAAGACAGGCCTATGAAAATGACATTACTGTAGCAGCTACATCTGGGACGTACTTTCATAATTCACCTTGTAATGCTTTCATGGCTACGTCATAGGCTGCGACTTCTATGACGTGTGCTTTGGGGTTAAACGTGGTATATAAATAAAGATGGCTGCTTCGTTTGAGTAGTTGAATCTGTGAAGAAGTCTCCGGTCTCGTTACTTCCTACATTACCAACATAAACTGGGCTACTGAGTTAGACTCAGAAAACCCAGATAGTATTCTCTCTCTCTCTAAAATCAAAGAAAGACGATGTTCCTTCCCTTTGATAAACTCAGACATTTAGAATCTTCAAAAAGAAAAAGATAAAAGCATGAGGAAATATTACACTACTAGATCTAAGGAAGATAAGTATGAAATGAAAAATATGACTGAAATAAGAAAGGCCAAATGTAATTACTATCAAACACTCTTCTAATCCCAAAATACAGTTAGGTCCATAAGTATTTGGACAGTGACACAATTTTTATTGTTTTGGCTGTGTACTCCAATACATTGGATTTTAAATGGAACAGTAACTATGAGGTTAAAGTGCAGACTTTCAGCTTTAATTTGAGGGTTTTTAGTCCATATCGGGTGAACAGTGTAGCAATTGTAGCCATTTTTATACATAGTCCCCCCCATTTTAGGGGACCAAAAGTAATTGGACAAATTAGCATAAACTTTAATAAAGTTATAATATATAATATTCTTATATATATATATATATATATATATATAAACTCTTGATATCTTATTTTAAGGTATTCTTACAAGCAATACTATAATCTCTGCATTTGAATGTATCTCTATGGGAATTGGGGGGTGGAACTAGATTAAACTGTACATTACACGGGAATAGTATGGAAAACATGGTTGGCTAAATGGCTGTAAGTTATCAAGGGTCTGAGGTATCAAACTAGCCTCAAACTATCACTCTGCTGCCAGATATGCAGTAGATATGGATAAATCACTTTAAATAACTTTTTATTTTCCTATTGAACTCTATGGAAAAATTAGTCCAGAGAAACAACCCTTAAAGTGATCCATCCATATCTACTGCATATCTGGCAGCAGAGTGATGGTTTGAGGCTAGTTTGATACCTCAGACCATGGATATTCAAATCTGGACCTCGAATCCAAGTCTGGCCCTGGTTTTCTTTCTCCCAGGTAATTAACAAACAATTAGTGCTAGTGATTGGCCAGACTGTCTTCACATCCGACTCCGAGGTAAAGGGAGGGTGGAAAACCAGCAGGTCTTGGACTGCGATTTGAATACCAGGGCCTCAGACCCTTGATGACTTACAGCCATTTAACCAGCCATGTGTTCCATACTATTCCCATGTAATTTACATCTTAATCTAGTCCCACCCCCCAATTCCCATAGAGATACAGATGAACCTCGATCCAACGGACTAATAGGGGGGAGCAGTTGTCCGTTAAAGCCGTTTGTCCGTTGCAGCGAATAATGCGACACTGCAAAATATCACTATAACAAGAGATATGTAGCGCACAACAACCAGGCAAACCGACGCTTGTACGACGCTTTTTTGCTTGTAATCGCGAACCTCGATTGTAATTGTTGACGGGGGGGCAATCAATTATTTTTGTTGACATGCAATCGCTTTTATTTTTTATACAAACTTCGTTTTACGTTTTATTTCACGTATGTACCGCGGGTGTGCGTCCGCTTCTGCGTTTGTCTGTTATATCGTGAAACAAACGTCGATACACGCGTCAGATACTTAAGAGGAGGTGATGCTTACGGGTCTTGACGCGCCAAGGCACTAGCAGAGCATTCTGGGATTTGTAGTATTAGCGGTGCATGCGTTACCGGCGGGCCGACTCAAATTGAAATTTGATATTATCTCGCGGGCCAAATATAATTACACCGCGGGCCAGAGTTTGACACCCCTGCTCTAGCGGATTGTGTCCGTTGGATCCGGAATCCGTTGCATCGGTGTCCGTTGGATCGAGGTTCATCTGTACATTCAAATGCAGAGAGATTATAGTATTGCTTGTAAGAATACCTTAAAATAAGATATCAAGAGTTTTTGATATCAAGAGTCTTTTGATATTGTTGGGTCACAGACATCAGGAAGTCATGACATGCAAATGATATGCAACCAAATATTAAATATGATAAATTTATTAAAGTTTATGTTAACTTGTCCAATTACTTTTGGTCAACTAAAATAGGGGGGACTATGTATAAAAATGGCTACAATTGCTACACCGTTCACCCAATATGGACGTAAAAACCTTCAAGTTAAAGCTGAAAGTCTGCAATTTAACCTCATAGTTACTGTTCCATTTAAAATCAAATGTGTTGGAGTACACAACCAAAACAACAAAAATTGATTGTGTCACTGTACAAATACTTATGGACCTTAATGTATAATGTACAGTTTTAAATTTGATAACAGGATAGAGGACGTCAAAGCAAGATTAGTATGACTACTGATGGGCAATTACTATCTGAGCCCCAAAAACGTGTGTGCGTCTTTAAAGGCCCCATATCATGGAAATTGGAGTTTAGCTACTTTTAGCATTTATATGCAGTGTAGCATACTTATGTGCTGGTAAAATATTAAGTCGGTACTACCTGCCATTATTTTGTTGTTGCTTAAGAAAAAAAATCACTCTGCTTAAAAGTCACTCTGTTCAGAATTGGCTCCAGCTCTGACGTCATTACTGGACTCCTGTGAAAACAGCCAGATGTAATTAGCATAAACCCGCCCTCCTTCATAAACCCTTCAACCTCTAAAGAACAGGGTAGGTATGCAGTTATGTCGTAACGCCAGCCTTTCCTTCTTTACTTAGCCTCTATCACCACAGAGTATAATTACGAGCAAGTGGAGAGTTCATGACTAGCAAAACTGGCCATGCTAAATGTGCTGTGTCAGAGCACTTTTAATCTTTAATCTTTCTAATAGATCTCTATGAGAATTGGGGGGTGAGACTAGATTCATCTGTAGATTACGCTGGTACAGTATGGAACACATGACTGGCGAAATGGCTGTAAGTCATCAAGGGTCTAAGGCAGGGGTAGCCAATTCCAGGCCTCGCGGGCCGGTGTGTATGCAGGTTTTTGCTGCCGCCAGTTAACAATTATTGAATTAGCCCAATCGTTTACACGATCTGATATTTTAATCTACATATCCGCGATATGAAAAGCAGGTGATGAATGTTCTTGTGCCGGTATGCGTCAATGCGTGTATTGTAGCATTTTATCGTTCTGTAATTTACAAGTGAATCGGTGATTGTGTGTATGACTAATTAGCTGATTGAACCGTGGTAACTGGTGGCAGTAAAAACCTGCATACACACCGGCCCGCGAGGCCTGGAATTGGCCACCCCTGGTCTAAGGTATCAAACGAGCCCCAAACCATCACTCTGCGGCCAGATATAGAGTAGATGTGGATGGATCCCTTTAAGGGTTGTTTCTCCTGACTTTTTTCCCCATAGAGTTCTATAGGAAATGAGTCAGGAGAAATAACCCTTGCAGTGATCCATCCACATCTACTCCATATCTGGCAACAGAGTGATGGTTTGGGGCTCGTTCGATAGCTCAGTCCCTTGATGACTTACAGCCATTTAGCCAGTATGTGTTCCATACTGTACCAGTGTAGTCTCACCCCCCAATTCCCATAGAGATCCATTCAAATGCAGAGAGCTTATAGTATCGCTTGTAACAGTACGTGGAAATAAGATATCGAGAGTCTTTTGATGTTGATGGGTCACAGACTTCAGGAAGTAACAGCATGCAAAGGATATGCGACCAAATATTAAATATGATACTTTAAAAATATTTTAAAGCAAAGGGTATGAATACTTATGTAAATGAAATATTTCAGTTTTCAATTGTTAATACATTTGCAAAAATTTCTAAAAACATGTTTTCACTTTGGCATTATGGGCTATTTTGTGTAGAATTTTGAGACCAAAAATGAACTCAATCTATTGTAGAATATGTCTGTAATGTAATAAAATGTGGAGACGGTGAAAGGGGTGTTCAGACTTTCTGACTTGACTGTAGATCACTTCAACCTAAGCTTCTTTCCCCAGGCCATCCAAATCATTAATGCACACCTCTAAGTTTTTTAGTATTTATGTATAGGCTACTGTGAATTTTTCTCTTTTATGTTGAATGCGGTGTACTAATAGCAGCTCCTTTCCCCTGTACTGAAATTAATTCCACCACCCTAGCTGTGTGGCAATAAAGCACAGAACTCCCATCATAAATATCACAAATTGTACCTGCCACTCTAAATAGCCCTTTCACACACAAAACCTGGGAATGACATGGGATATTGAACACGGGTTCAACCCACGTTTAACCCATTCACACTGCACTATGATCCCAGCTAAATCCCGCGTCATCCCCATTCACACCAAGAACCGGGTCCGCAAGTTTACTTCCGTATACGTCACTGTTGAACAGGGTTTCTTGCCATTATCTGAATCCGGCCCATATAGTCTCAAACATTTGAGATTTTATTTCTGATTAGTTCTCCTAATTGGCAATTTAATATTTACAAATACAATTGAAAATACAAGTATTTTTTTGGCACAGGTCTGGAACAACCAAAGTCCTACGTTATAGGTTGTTAGTGTGTTTTCTGACTAATGCTCAGTCGTCACATGACCGTGGCGTAATGGGCAGACACGCATGCTCGTGACAAAAGGATTGCACGTTCGAGTCCCGGCATCGGCGCGGTGGTTCTAAATTGAGTAAGTGTAAATGTGTAAATGCAGCTCTGATCATATCAACTCTTCTATGATTCACAATCTCTTGCCTGCCTTTCCTGTCAGTCATCACTAAATGCTGCCAGAAGACAACAAAAAACCCTCTTCCAAATTCTGAAGGTCTGTTCTTGAGTTAGGCACATAAACCCTGCGTCCAAACCTTTTAAATGAGCGTCCCCCTAATGTTATATAGAATGGTTCTGGAATGTTCCTGGAACGTCATATCAAATGTTTGAAAAACATAAGAGAAAGGTTCCCAGAACATTCCCTCTACGATACATGGAACGCTCCCCTGATGTTTCATGGAATGCTCCTATAATATTCCCATGATGTTATATAGAATGCTCCTAGAATATTCCCATGATGTTATATAGAATGCTCTTAGAATGCCAGAGGAAGGTTCCCAGAATGTTACCCTCATGTTACATAGAATGTTCCTGTGATGTTTCATAGAATACTCCTACAATGTTCCCTCAATGTTCTATAAAATGTTCACAGAGCGCAAGAGGAAGCTTCCCAGAATGTTGAACGTTGCCCTGATATTTAATGCAATGCTCATAGAATGTTCCTGTGATGTTATATAAACTGTTTGTAGAGCGCAAGAGGAAAGTTCTCAGAACGTTACCCTGAGCTTACATAGAACATTGCCCTGATGTTTTATGGAATACCCAGAGAACGTTCCCCTGATGTTATATAGAATGCTCTTAGAATGCAAGAGGAAGTTTCCCAGAACATTACTCTCATGTTACATAGAATGTTCCTCTGATGTTTCATGGAATACTCATAGAATGTTCTTTGTGTTATGTAGACTGTTCGTACCGCGCAAGAGGAAGGTTCCCACTTTGTTACTTTCATGTTACATAAAATGTTCCTCTGATGTTTTATGGAATGTTCCTTGAATATTCCACTGATGTTATATATAATGCTCTTAGAATGCCAGAGGAAGGTGTTCAGAATGTTACCTTCATGTTACATAGAATGTTCCCCTGATTCTCCTAGAATGTTGCAGAAGTTATGTACACTGTTCGTAGCGTGCAAGAGGAAGGTTCCCATACTGTTACCTTTCCTCTGATGTTTCATGGAATGCTCCTTAAATGTTTCCCAGATGTAATGGAAAATGTTTGTTGATCGCAAGAGGAAGGTTCCCAGAATGTTACCCTAATGTTACATAGAACCAGAGAATGTTCCACTGATGTTTCATGGAATGCTCTTTAAACGGTCCCCTGATGATATATAGAATGTTTGTTGAAGGCAAGAGGAATGTTCCCCTAATGTTACATAGAATTTTCCTACAATGTGCAACCTTGTTTTGAGCAACGTTGCACATTGTAGGAAAATTCTATGTAACATTAGGGGAACATTCCTCTTGCCTTCAACAAACATTCTATATATCATCAGGGGACCGTTTAAAGAGCATTCCATGAAACATCAGTGGAACATTCTCTGGTTCCCAGTGCGCACTCGACGTCTGTAGACGTCTGTTTTTCGGCTTAATCAGGTCGGTCCGTCATGGCCATTATTTCCTCTAAAAATAGTCGTTCTAGATTGGACCCGTTTAGTCCGTCTGATTATGTCCACATTTGGCTAAAAGAAAGACATTCGAAATTAGACCATATTTAGTCTGATCGGATCAATATGATCCACTAACGCAATATATGCTATTTTTTGGTGATGTAAATGATAAAAACATTTTAAAATTGTATTTTTAAACGATCGATCGCTCTAGCGGATGATGTGCTACTGCAGCTGCGCAGGACATCAGCCCTGAGTTTGCAGCTCGTGCCATTTTGGGTGCAAGTTGGGCTCATGATTCTCGCTCAGAACTCGAGAAGCTGCACGAGCAAAACAGATTGGTAAGTAGCTAATACGTGACATGAAAATGCAATTGTTCAGATATGATCGTTCATAAGAAACTCTTGAAGTAAAATGAACGCTATCCCAGTGAACAACAGTCGTCCATGGACGGCTAAATTGTGTTGGAAACACGATTCCAACACAATTTAGCCGTCCATGGACGACTGTTGTTCATAACGTTAAGTTAGAAGTCGACCGTTGTAAAAAGATGCCGCCATCTCCTCAAAGCTAGCTAGCTAGCTTAACGCTATCAAGGAGTTTGATGCCAACTTTATAGTCCTGCTGTCTATTTGAGCTGTATTAATTAGTTTGCTCGCCAGATAACGTTGCAAAATGTAGCTTCATTTACATAGAAACTGGCAAGGGTTAATTTTTGACCCTGATTAAGCCTGGTATTAAGCTAATAATATCACTTAAAAGCTGCTAGCTGCTGCTCTAGCTAGGCCATGAAAGGCGGGGTTTTACCTAGCTTAGCTTATTAGCTAACTGGCTACTTTAGTAGCTAGCAGAAGCCAGGATTCAATATTAACACTAGCCAATGGCCAAATATTGATAAAATTAGTATTTGTCAATTAAGTAGTGGTGAAGCTAAATGACTAACATTAGACCCTGAAACATTAAAAGAGGAGGATAGTCAGCTAGCTTATTAGCTAGAAGTCGGAATAGTTTTAAAATGGCGCCGTCATCTTATTAGCTAGCTAACGGCAGCTAGCTAGCGGCGACTACGGCCAGGATTCAAAATTAACATAAGCCAGTCGCCAAATGTGGGTAAATTAAGTATTTGGCGAGTAAATAATGGAGAGACTAGGCTACTCTTAGCTAACTTTGGCTGGTTAGCTCTAGGTAGCTAGCTATCTGGCCTGTGTCTGTTCCCACTGGTTGACTGCTGATGGCTAGCTAATAAAATGACCGTTTAACAGCTAACCAACATCAGATAGAATATAGCTAACCAGACAGATATTTTTCATACTGCAGGGTCTGCTAGATGGCCATAAACACAAGGGAATTGCATATGCGTGCAGGATCTTATAGTAGTTCAATGAACTTGTGTGATCTAGTTAACTAATGTTAACCTTTTTTTCTCCCCTTTCCTAGTGGAAACTCAAACAGGTCAATAATACAAGGTGAGTTGTACTACATGCAAGGCACAGCATGCTTATGTGACTATGTCATTGCAATTCATTATTCTATTCATCTTATTCAAAACATGATTCTCTTAATTTTTGATTCCTAGTATTTACAAAAACATTATTCATACATTTTACAGATGGCTTATTTAAGGGCATGGAGAAAAAGAAGGGCTGAAGTAAAAAACCTCATCCAGTCTTACAGCATTGACAAATCAGATGATATCGACTTCGCTGCTGGTGTTCGGTCTGGAAGTGATTCGGATGACATTGCTGCTAGTACTGTGCCTGGCAGTGATATGGATGACATTGCTGCTAGTACTGTGCCTGGAAGTGATATGGATAACATTGTATCTAGTAATCGGTCTGGAGATGACTTTGATAGCTCAGACTTTGATTCTACCTTGGATGTTGTTTCTTCTGATTCAGAGGCCGAGTTTTTAAATCTGGATTTTCATCATGACTCACCCAAACCCAGGCTGGCAGATAAGTTGCAATACTGGGCAACCACAAACAACGTAAAACAAAAGTCCTTGAACGAGTTACTGTATATACTTAGAGAAGAGGGACACCAGCTGCCTAAGGATGCACGCACACTCCTTGCAACACCTAAGACAGTAGACAGTCGGCCACTATGTAATGGACTGTATATCTATTATGGACTAGAGCAGGGGATTCGTGAAGTGTTGTGCGACAAGGGGGTCAAACACAGCTCTATAAATCTAAATCTAAATATTGATGGTGTTCCAATATTCAAAAGTACCAAGCTTCAGTTCTGGCCGATATTAGCCAAGTTCGACAATTTTGATCCATTTTTAGTAGCATTGTTTAGTGGAGAGAGCAAACCAGAGCCAGTAGAAGATTATCTGAAAGATTTTTTAGAGGAAGTAATACACCTAAAAGAGAATGGTATGGTGTATGAAGAAAAGAGGTATACTGTGGAGATACAGGCCTTCATATGTGATGCACCAGCCAGGGCATATTTAAAGTGCATCAAAAACCACAATGCTTATTTCAGCTGCGAGAGGTGCACAGCTAAGGGTTCTTATGTGGACAGAAGAGTGGTTATCAATGAGCAAACATGCCCTTCACGGACGGATGAGGCATTTAGTCAAATCAGTTACACCTCCCACCAAAACAGAGCAAGCCCTCTTATTGATGCCAGCATTCCTTGTGTAAGCTCTTTCGTTTTAGACTATATGCTTATGGTCTGCTTGGGAGTTGTGAAACGGATGTTGGTCTACTTGACTCGGGGGCCAAAAATTTGCTGTTTATCTGCAAGCCAAAAAAAGGAAGTGTCTGAAAGGCTGAAAATACGAAATGGCAAGATGCCCAGTGAATTTGCCCGGCAGCCTAGGGGCCTAGAAGAGCTAGAAAGGTGGAAGGCCACTGAATTTCGCCAATTTCTTCTATATACTGGACTTGTTGCCCTTCGAAATGTTGTGTCCCCAGAAATATACGATCATTTCTTGGCATTGAAAGTGGCAGTATCCATAATGCTGGACTCTGACGAGAGCACACAAAATGCTTACATCGAATATGCCTCACAGCTCATGCAGCACTTTGTCAGTAGAAGTACTGACCTGTATGGAAATACTTTTTCTGTGTACAATGTGCATGGCTTGATACACTTACATGAAGATGTGACCCGATTCAATTGTTCTTTGAATGAGATATCAGCCTTCCCATTTGAAAACCATTTGCAACAACTGAAGAAACATGTCAAGAGTGCCCACAACCCCCTAGCACAGGTGACAAAGCGAATGTTTGAGTTTGACCATGCAAAGCCATACAAATCAGAGCAGAAGGGACAGCCACAGATGTATGTGTCCACAAAACAAAAGGACAGTTGCTTTTTACTGAAAGATGAACAGTTTGCTTTTGTTGAAGAAAGAAGAGGCGATGGGACTGTGATTTGTAGCATCTTAAATCAGTGTCACACATCGGCGTTCTTTGAAAAGCCATGCAACTCAAAGCTATTAGATGTGGTATACGCCAGAAATGTTGCCGGCAGAACAAAAAGACGACAGATTAATGAGAAAGACCTGTTTCGCAAAGTGGCCTGTCTTCCGTATAAAGATGGTTTTGTCCTCGTTCCTCTCCTCCATGGTATTGAACACAAGAGAAGTTAAAGGTTGGAAAACACTTAAGTCATTCATTATTTTGTATTTTCTGTCTTAAATGATACTGAAAATGCTTTATATATAAGTGACTGCCAATATACAATACGTATGTCTACCAATGTGTCCTTTTATTGGTTTCATTGTTCCAGGTCATGTATGCCAGGGCAGTGTGGATCGAGAATGGCAATGAAGTGGAGGGTGCCATTCCGAACACTTGGATCAGTAAAGAAGAAAACCTTGTGTGGTGGCCGAAAACTAAACAAAAAGCAGCTTTTGAAAATTGCCTTCCCCCTCAGGACAACTGGTTAGCTTTTGACTTTGTCAAAACAAAGCTTGTATCGGGTAAGCTTTTTTTTTATTTTTATGATTCAATGGTTACACTTTGCTGAAATGCCTTCCCCTTGTCAATACAATATTCTTTCGAATCACTACCAAGTGAAGAAAATAATCTATATAATTGACTATATATAATTGTATAAAGTCCTATTAATATATATTTTATCTTGGTAGTGTTCCCTTTTATCCTTTGACTTGTAGCTTCTCTTCATGATTGCAACGAACACAATTTCACGAGCCAAAAGGAGGAGGAAGAGGATGGAGACAAAGAAATTCCATTGAAGAGGAAGAAGACCAAAAGAACATATGACGATTATGTTCCTGGTAAGTTAACTACTGAACTGAAAACATTTAAATTGGTAGGTTAATTCATACTAGCACAGTGCCTGTGGACCTGGTGTGCTTGTTCTGCTCTCTCTCTCTCAATTCAATTCAATTAGCTTTATTGGCATGACAAGACATTACATATCCGTATTGCCAAAGCATACTGCATTGAAACAGTCCAAGACATACTAACTACACATACTTTCTAACACAGAACAATACAAAACAGCAAAGACTAGTAACGAATGAACAGTAACCATACATATAGATACAATTAACAATAATAATAATTATGAATGGCAATGATAATAATGATGATGATATTGATTCCTGTCACTCACTGTCCCTAAGACGATGGCAGGCAGCTATATATTGTGCCGCCAGGTCACAGCACGTCCTCTCCTCTCCTAAGAGGATGGGGAGTTTTTGGATGTTTGGTAAATTTTTAAATTGAGGGTATCTCTGATCTATTTTGGGAAAGTATTTATTTCTAATTTGAATGTATTTTTCACATTTTGTGACAAAGTGCAGCTCTGTCTCGACTTCGTTGAGATTGCAATGTTTGCACAGCCTTTCTTCCTTTGGAAGCCATGTTTGCCGATGTCGGCCTTTTTCGATGGCCAGGCTGTGCTCACTGAGTCTGTACTTCGTCAAGGTAGTTCTTATTTTCTCGTCAGTCACCGTGGTCAGATATTCTGCCATGGTGTACTGTCTTTTTAGGGCCAAATAGCATTGCATTTTGCTTTGAGCTTGTGTTTGTGTGTCCCAATAGGTGGTGTAGTTTTGTTTCTGTTGTGCTATAATTTGATTGACTCTAATTGAATGTATGGTGATGCTGTCCTGAGACTGGGGGGTGTTAGGGGTGGTTAGTGAACTGAGCCTCAGGACTAGCTGTGTGAGAGGACTCTTTGTTTTGCTCAGCTCTTGGCATTGCAGGGCTTTGTAATGATACGAGTGGTGGTCGCTATTTTTTAGATGTATCCAAAATTTTATTGCCCTTTTTTGTATCTTGATTAGTAATGGATATTGGCCCAATTCCGCCATGCATGCATTGTTTGTAGTTTTTCTCTGTACTTGTAGTAGATTTTTACAGAGTTCTGCATGCAGGGTTTCAATTTGATGTTTGTCCCATTGGTCGAAATCTTGTTTTGTGAGCGGACCCCACACTTCACTGCCATATAGGGCAATTGGTTCGATTATTGATTCTAATAGTTTTAGCCAAATTTTGATTGGAATTTGTAGTTGGATTTGACGTTTTATGACATAGAATGCCCTGCGTGCTTTCTCTTTCAGTTCATTCACTGCCAGGTTGAAATTTCCTGTAGAACTTATTTTCATGCCTAAATAATTATAATTTGTACAGTGTTCAATTACTTTTTTTCCTATTGTGAAGTTGTATCTGGTTCCCTGAGATCTGGATCTTTTTTGAAAAATCATTATTTTAGTCTTTTTCATGTTTATTGCCAAGGCCCAGGATTGGCAATACTGCTCCAACAGGTCCAGGCTCTGCTGTAATCCATGTTCAGTGGGTGACAGCAGCACCAGGTCATCTGCATAGAGCAGGAGTTTAATTTTGGTGTCATGTAGAGTGAGGCCAGGGACTGAAGATGTCTCTAACATAGTTGCCAGATCGTTGATATAAATATTAAATAGTGTTGGACTTAAACTGCAGCCCTGCTTCACTCCACGCCCCTGCGTGAAGAAATCTGTTCTTTTGTTGCCAATCTTTATGCCGCACATATTGCCTGTATACATTGTTTTAATAATGTCGTATATTTTACCCCCTACACCACTTTTAATCAATTTGTAGAATAAACCTTCATGCCAGATTGAATCGAAAGCTTTTCGGAAGTCTATAAAACAAGCAAATATTTTAGTTTTTTCTTGGTTGACATATTTGTCAATCAGGGTGTGTAGGGTGTAAATATGGTCACATGTGCGGTGTTTTGGTAGGAATCCAATTTGACTTTTACTCAAGACATTGTGCTCATTAAGGAAGTATTGAAGTCTAGAATTAATAATGCTACAAAAAACCTTCCCCAGATTACTGTTCACACAAATGCCTCGGTAGTTGTTGGGGTCGAATTTGTCTCCACTTTTAAAGATTGGGGTTATGAGTCCTTGATTCCAGATGTCAGGGAAGAGACCTACCCTCAGAACCAAATTGAATAGTTTAAGAATGGCCAAAAGGAATTTTGTGTCAAAGTGTTTAAGCATCTCATTTAAAATGCTGTCAGGTCCACTTGCTTTTTTAGATTTAAGGCCCTGAAGTTTCTCCCTTAGCTCAAGCTCAGTAATGGAGGAGTCCAACGGATTCTGGTTGTCTTTTATTAACAATTCCAATTCATTTAATTTTTCCTTTATGTGGTATTTTTTTGATTGCATACCTGGTGTTACTTTCTCATATAGTATTTTGAAATGGTTAGTCCAGATTTCTCCATTTTGTATGGCCAATTCTTCATTATTTGTTTTTTTTAGCTTTTTCCAATTTTCCCAGAATCTGTTTGTGTTTATGGACTCCTCAATTAATGTCAGTTGCTTGCGGGTGTATTGTGCCTTTTTGGTTCTGAGCGTACGTTTATAGTGCTTTAGAGTCTCACAGTAATTAAGGCGTAAATCTGTGTTTTTTGGGTCTCTATGTTTTTGATTTGATAATTTCCTAAGTACTTTCCTTAAATTTTGACACTCTATATCAAACCAGTTTTCCTCTTTGGCATTTTTTGGTTTATTTTTTGACAATTTCAATTGAGATTTCTTTGCAGCTTTTCTAAATATATGATTGATATTTTGTACTGCCAGATTGACTCCTTCTTTACTGTGAATGTATGTGGTTTCCAGAAAGGTGTCTAATAATGTTTGGATTTCTTGGGTGTTGATTGCTTTCTGGAACTCTTTGGTGCTGTTTTCGGCCCATCTGTATGATTTGGGGATACTGAACAGCTTACTGGGCTGTGTGTGTGTGGTGGTGTTAGTTTCTGTCCTTTTGATATACACAGTAATTTGGCTGTGATCAGAGGGATTAGTGGCTTGACGGTGAATGATCTGAAAGAGAAAGGGTCCATATCTGTGACCATGTAGTCAACTGTACTACAGCCAAGAGGTAAGCAATAGGTGTATCTTCCCAAAGAGTCCCCTCGTAACCTACCATTGACGATGTACAGACCCAGGCTTTGGCAGAGCTGCAGGAGATCCTTTCCATGTTTGTTGACCTGTAAGTCAGAGCTTGTTCTTGGGTGGTTAGTTATGTTTTGTGGGTAATTTTGTCCAAATATATGAATGTTTCCATGTTCGTTTATTAGATCAGGCAGAGAGCCTGTCCTAGCATTCAGGTCTCCACAGATCAGCACGCTCCCCTGGGCCTGAAAGTTGCTGATTTCGCTGTGGAGACTGGGGAAGATATCCTCATCGTAATATGGGGATTCACTGGGGGGAATGTAGACAGCACATAGGAAGATGTCCTTTGGGGTGTTTGTTATTTCTTTCTGAATTTTGAGCCAAATATGCGAATTTTGTCGTTTAATTTCGGTAATGAATTTAGTGAGCTCTGACTTGTACCAAATTATAATTCCTCCCGAATCTCGACCACATTTAGTTGTGGAGTGTTTTGTGGATGACACAATTATCTCTTTGTAGTCTGGGGGACAGTGAGTGACAGAGTCTGGTCTACACCAGGTTTCCTGAAGGATGATTATGTCAACATGTTTTATGTTTTTTCTAAATTCCAGGGACTTGCTTTTGTAACCAAATAGAGAGGATTTAATGCCCTGGATATTCCACATTGAAATAGTAAGAGATGACATTTTGGGTAATTTACAAGATTTGTACAGTTCTACAAATTTGTTTTTGTTTTTAAAATGAGATAAACATGGGAATAAATGTAGTACTGCAGTACAGATATTGCATTATAGCACAGGTCATTTAGTGAACAGTTTTGCATATAAAATAAGAGCATTGTAGATTTGAACTTTTACAAATAAAATGAAATAATACCCCCCCCCCCTTCCTTTATTTAAAAAGGAATTTATAATCATAAATAATAATTAATAATAATAAAATTATATATATTTTACATTTTTAAATGTGACCTGCATAACATAACAGTACTCATCTCATGAGCCGTGTGCAGATGAGGCTGAGCAGGTGTTGTATTTCCCCCAGTATTGTATTGTTCTCTCTCTCTCTCTCTCTCTCTCTCTCTCTCTCTCTCTCTCTCTCTCTCTCTCTCTCTCTCTCTCTCTCTCTCTCTCTCTCTCTCTCTCTCTCTCTCTCTCTCTCTCTCTCTCTCTCTCTCTCTCTCTCTCTCTCTCTCTCTCTCTCACGCCATGTTTGGACAGCTGTGTGGCCCCGCCCTGGGTTGGTTCGGTGCACTCCAGCCACTTGGCACATTTTCAGCATATTTTAACAATACTGTGATAATACTGATAACCATGGTCATTTTGGTCACTATAATTGTGATAGGAAATGTTCATACCGACGGCTATGTATCGTAACCCCAGTTCACAGAGCAAGCTCCTATTGGCTGGAGAAACCCTAGCCAGCTGTGCCCAACTAGGTCTGGTGCACCACTGTATACTGTAAGCGGGCATCGCGCGCATTTCTGCTCCTAGCTGAAACTTTCAGCGAGCACACTTGGGGTTCAGCAAAGCTGAGGAGGCATGCCAACATCATCATCCCCGTCTGAGCTGCCCTCCGCGGGTACAGGATCTTCGTTCCCTGGTGGCAGTAGCAGGCAGTCGAAGACGTGCGCTCGGCGAAGCCTCTCAAGAGGCTCAATTTGAGCAGAGGTCTGGCAATCGAGACGGCACCAGTCCCACCCTGGCGTGCTGCGGTCCCATGCAGCGGAAGCAGAGTGGATGTCCCACGTCATTATTTAGGGCGCTGCAACCACAGAATCTCTCAGGTAGATTAGGCAGCATTGGCCAGGCGGCCTCAAGGGCGCCGCCTGCTCTACGGTGAGTAACTTGGTAGTTAGTCTCGCGGGCCAGACGAGTCGACTTCCTGTCCGGATTGTCTACTACGTCTGGTATTCAGGCGCTGAAATTTTGTTGAAGGAAGTTGGGGGAAAAATGGGCGGATATCCCGTCAAAATTCCGTAAAGAGTAGTAGACAGTCCGGACCGGAAGTGATGCGTTTTTTTACAAATTCTAAGCGGCTGAAGTCCAGACTCTTTCTAGGAGTTTCTAGGAGCAGATATGCAGGCGAGGCCCATTTATACAGTGGTGCACTGGACCTAGTTGGACACAAGTGCATGTTTGTTTTTTTTCTTCAGTCAATGTAGCTGGCTAGGGTTTCTCAAGCCAATAGGAGGTCGCCCTGTGGGGCGGAGAACATTAAATTCATATACCCATGTGTCATCATTAACTAAATGCAGTTCTTTACAAGTGACGCTTTGTTCTGTTTATTATTACAGAAGCAGATCTGTCAGATTACATGGAAGAGGAGGATGAGACAACAAAAAGCACATCTGGAGGTTAGGAGTAGAAAAAGCATTTACTTAGAAATTACTATGGTTTTCTTACCTCCAAAAGTGATATCAGATTGTTTCAATGAGCCATATTATCCTACCACAATGCCTCATCCCTACCACCTGGCTGCTGTTATTCCAGCATTTCTGCCTGTGTTGTCAAATTACGGCCAATACCTATGCCCCTGTGCCTTCAATGTATATATATCATACGTTTCAGCCTTTTGTCTCTTAGTCTCTTACTGTCATCTAGCGCTAAAAAATTACTGAATGCAGCTTTAAGTACTACCAACTTAAGAGTTAAATTTAATGTCAGTAGTTATGATTTTCTTTTTATATTGATGTTTAGGCATATGTGACAAGTTCCCCAAGCCACCCAATAAGGTGAGGCGATCCACACAGAAAGGTGAGTTTTTGCTGTGAGGAAGGCTATAGCCTTGTGAGACCATCCTGAACTGAACAGCAGTCAGAACACAGTCCCTGATTGGCCTGGTCAAAACAAAAATGGAGAGAAATTGTTTGAGATAGTGAAGTCCAGACTGATATGCAAAGAGAGTGAAAGTGAACTCACAAGATCAGGATGGTCTCACGAGGCTAGGCTATATGTACTTTTATTCCACTTTGTTATTATTTCATTTATACAGCAAGTTAAACATGAGTTGACAAGTTAAGCAGCTCTGCATGATGATTAGCTGGAAAGAATATTCATTCATATTGATACAACATATTATTTACTTGTACAAGTAATGCTCGACAAGCTCCTATCTGAGGTCTGAGGTTTCACACCGTGATCATGGTCTTGATTTTCAGTGTCTTTCTAACAGACATGACATTTGTTATATTTCAGGCTGTGAACTTCTAGTTATCCCGAGCTGTCTGAATACCCAGAGCCGCCCGGGTACACTGAGCAGTTTGGATACACCAAGACATTCTGATGCACCAACAGACTCGGATTTACCAAGACCCTCCATTACATCAAGACGCTCAGATGCACCCAGAGATTCACTGAGACCTGTGACACCAAGACGTTCTGTTACACCAAGACGGTCAGATGCACCAAGACGCTCTGTTACACCGAGACGGTCAGATGCACCAAGACGCTCTGTTACACCAAGACACTCCGTGACACCAAGACGCTCTGTTACACCGAGACGGTCAGATGCACCAAGACGCTCTGTTACACCAAGACGGTCAGATGCACCAAGACGCTCTGTTACACCAAGACGGTCAGATGCACCAAGACGCTCTGTTACACCGAGACACTCTGTGACACCAAGACGCTCTGTTACATCCGGATGCTCTGAGGCACCGAGACACTCTGATGCACCAAGACACTCTGTTACACCGAGACGCTCTGTTACACCAAGACGCTCTGTTACACCAAGACGCTCAGAGATGCCGAGACCTTCTGTTACATCGAGACCGTCCGATGTAGAAAGACGCTCTGACGCACCCAGATATGGTAAGATACTGGGCTTAGCTTGATGTTTTATTACAGATAAGTATGTTAGTCTGTTCAGTTGTTCAATGTGTGATATATATTTTGATTTCAGTTTTTGTAGAGCACTAACAGTGTACTATTTCATAATGGTTGCAGTTCCAGACAGTGGCTGTTGTGTATGATAGGTTCTAGAAGCAAGCTAGTTAACTAAGCTAGCAAGTACCTAAACCAAACCAGGGGCTCTGGTCTGGGAGCTGGGACTTAACCCTCCTCTCTGCTCAGGTTATAGCTCTCTCTCTCTCTCTCTCTCTCTCTCTCTCTCACTCCCCCTCTTTCTCTCACTCACTCACTCACTCAATCTCACTACAGTAACTGTGAGGAATTTATATAATATAGGTTATATAATAGGTTAGTAGTGTTCAATTGCAATAATTAACATTGCTTTGTCCTCCGCAATTCTAAACAATTCCCCATTGCTTCTTTTTGATTTGGCCTAAATTCAGCTTGAATGTTTGTTTCAGAACGGTGCAGGCCTTCAGGTGGGCTATCAGAAAGAGATCTGTATCACATGTCCAATACCAGTAAGTACAGAATTGACTTAACTTGGATGATGCACTGGTATTTAGGCCTAGTGTCACTAAATATTAGTCTCCATGTCCCATTTACAGAATTTAAGAAGTGTGTTATTGAGAAGCTGGTTGCTATTCATGAGGAGGTCCGCCGCATCGGGAGAGCAGAGCCACAAGCCTCGGTTTGTCATATCATGAACAGGATGGATAAGATGGAGCAGTTCAACGACCTGGAGGAGAGGCTACAACGTGACGAAGAGAAGAAACTGATGGTGACATTTGATTTGCATTACATCAATTTAATTTAGCTGACGCTTTTATCCAAAGCGACTTAAAAATTGCATTTAACGTAGGAAGTCAGTGTACTACTACTCACCAGAACTCACAAGTGCATCTCCTTTCTAAACAAGGGACTAAGAGCATAATCTAGTGCTGAAGGCAAAGTGAAGACAAACAAACTAAAAATACAATAGCTGTTTAAGAGGGAGGATCCTGGTAGTACTTCTTGAAGAGGAGATTTTTGAGCCTGCGGTTAAAGATGGGCAGCGACTCTGCTGTCCTGACATCAGTGGGCAGTTCATTCCACCACTGCGGGGCCTTGACAGAAAAGAGCCGTGACCATGTCGATCAACCGCAGAGGCCCTGGAGTGACGGGGCAACTAGTCTCCCGAGGTAGTAGAGCATAGTTGTTGGTAGGGCCTTGACCATGGCCTGGAGGTAGGAGGGTGCCCTGTAGGCTGTACCAGAGTTTTAAACTGGATGGGAGCTGCAACTGGGAGCAAATGTAGAGAACGGAGAAGGGAAGTTGTGTGGGAGAATTTGGGAAGTTGCAGGTTGCAGTAGTCCAGGCGAAAGATGACAAGGGCCTGGATGAGCACCTGTGGGGTTTTGTCAGTGAAGAACGGGTGAATCCTCGTGATGTTGTAGAGCAGGAATCTGCAAGAGCGTGTAACTGATGTGATATGTGCAGAGAATGACAGTTGGTCGTCCATGGTCACACCCAGGTTCCTCGCAGTCCGGGTCAGCGTCACTACTGTGTCTTCAATAGTGATGTCCCGGTGCGGGCAGCCCTTCCCTGGAAGGAATAGCAGCTCAGACATGTCCAGGTTGAGCTTGAGGTGGTGTGTCACCATCTACTCAGATGTCAGCCAAGCACGCAGCTATGCGAGCCTCCACTTGTGTGTCAGAAGGGGGAAATAATGATTTATTTTGCCATTTTAGTTCTACTTGTAGTATGCTTTGTTTGTCTTGTTTTATTAAGTTGATGTGCAAGTAAATGGCATACCATCAGGCAAAATGTTTATTCTTGATTATTTGATTCTTTTTCACTCAGATTTCACAGCTAAGCCAGATTGGAGGAAAGGATGTGAAGGACTGTGCAAATAAGATCATGGACAGGTATGATACATATTGATTATATTGTGGTACCCTGAATGGGAAACAAGGTGGAGCACAGCAATCGAATGTCTAGGCAGAGAGTCAGGTAAGCGCCTTTATCGCGTTTATTTTAATAAACAGAAAAAATACTCTTCAAAGTAAACAAAAACCTTCAGGCTGGTCGTGGCTTCTGAGTCGAAGGACTACTGCACGGTCCCTCTGACGGCAGCTCGTTAGCCAATTGGTCTTAGCTGGGGAGTGCTCGGGTTGGGCTTGATTGGGGAATTGTGCAGAGCTAAGGGAGAGCTTTGCCCGGGCAACCAGGAAAGGACGGTACACACCGTTGACTACCTGGCCGCTGGTGCTGAACTGGCCCTGGCTGTCGCACGCCCCCTTGTGGCCGTTACCCGGCGGGTCTCCCGAGGGGGAATGCCACAATATGAATAGCAGTGCCGCAGTCTAGATTTTCATTAAAGCCAAAATATCTTATCAAATCTACCTTAAAAGTTTACTTGGTGGTATGGAGGGTTACATTTCTATGTTAATTGTCTGGGATAGGTGTTGGTGTAAGTTTGGGTTGTGATAGTACTGCATACAGGAGTACTGTACATAGGAGTACTGTACAAGTATTGCCCAAAACAACGGAAACACCACTCCATAAAACGAAGCCGCTGCCACATTTTCCACTTGTCTCTTCCTAGACTGTCTTTTAAATAACTTTTCTGTACTTACAGGCTTTTCACCAACAACTTCATGTCCAAATTCAACATGAAGGGCCATCGCTCCAAGACTGCTTTTCAACCAACCAACCTCTACACCGTTCTGAATGGTATGGCTAATTTGGAGATTTGTGAAAGCAAAATCGCATCCTGTTGTGAAACAAGAGGGACCAGGGCCTGTATTTATCAAGTGTGGCAGAGTTCTAGGATCTGGTTCACACTGTCCATATTCTAGGATCTGGTTCACACTGTCCATATCCTAGGATCTGGTTCACACTGTCCATATCCTAGGATCTGGTTCACACTGTCCATATCCTAATCTTATTCATGTTCAGCTATGAGGCATGACTGATCCTAGCCGCGTGAGACCATTATTATTGTAGCGAGCTCACATTCCGTTTGTCTCCAAAGATAGTCTGGACTACCATCTATCTCAAACAATTTCAGTGAGTGGGAATACTAGCTATTACAGACTAACTCCTTCAGCCAATCAGCATAACGGGAATTTTTGTCATCTCGGAAGAATGGCGAAAACGTCTTTTCCTCTGAGAAACTCTGCTAGTACATACCGGTACTTGTTCTTGTTAAATTGTTATTGAGTCGATTTCTGCAGTAAATGTCCTTACGGATGCTTTTAGTCTACTAACTTTAACTTGTAAATGTGAGCTCGCAAGGTCAGTATGGTCTCAAGGCTAAACTGATCCTAGATCAGCACTCCTTAATAAATAGGGGCCCTAAGTTCAAGAAACATACTTTATGACACACCATAAGCTCTGCCTATTAAATGTGCGCTGAAGTTGTAGAAAGCATGTTTTGTGTAATATAACTATATGTCTTTTTGGTGTTACAGCTGCAGTCAAGAAGTGGGATGATAAGGCCACAGACCATATGATTAGACTGGCTGTTGGGGACCACCTCAAGCATGCGCCTGGAAGATCGGGAGGAGGTGGTTACAGCGCTGCAGCGCAGCCCAGAGCAGAGGTGCCACATGCTTAGGCTCAAGCATAGAGAAGGCAACCTCACTGTTTGTGTGCAGCTCCAGCCTATAAGGAAAGCACACATTCTCAGTCAAGCATTTTATTAGTCAAGTCTTTCTCTTCTCTCTTTATTCTTTATTTCTCTCGATGTTCTTTTGAGATACAGGGCTATAACGTTGAAGCAACCTGAGCAAATACGTGATTATATCTCACTTTTCTGTGTGGTTCTATGCCTATTCTATGTTCTATGTCTATTTAGCTTTCTGAATTGGTTATAGTTGCATTACATTTGCAAGTGTGTGTGCATGTAAGTTGGTGCGTGTATGTGTATGCATACATCCATGACCGCAAGTTTGTGTGACTGTTTTATGCCCCAGCAGTTGTGAATGGGTGTCCGATTTTTGTCAGTTTGTGTACACTCATCGCCTCACAATGTTATCTATGTTAGACTTCTCAGGGTTGTTGTTTTTTCCCCTTGGTATTCGATTGGCTTGTTCTGCCTTGGGAGTAGCCCAAGCAAATAAGTGGGTATAGCTCACTTTGTGTGGTTCTATGCTGGTGTGTGTGCTGTGTGTGGTTCTATGCTGGTGTGTGTGCTGTGTGTGGTTCTATGCTGGTGTGTGTGCTAGGTGTGGTTCTATGCTGGTGTGTGTGCTAGGTGTGGTTCTATGCTGGTGTGTGTGCTGGGTGTGGTTTGATGCTGGTCAGGCTTTCTGAATTCATTCCTCCATTGCATGTTTTTATTAAAATGCTTAATAAAACATGTATATTTAATGAAAAATGTAGTTGTTTTTCTTGTGCAATTTTAAAATCATAAGGAGTTTTATAGACATGTACATATGTATACATGTATGGCAGATTTTATTCAAAAGTTTGATTTTTTTAATTGAAATGTTCTAGGTACATTGAGAGGGAGTATTTTTACATCTATGTACTGTACATAATCAGGTTGAAATCAGGTTGTTTTGTATTTTGTTGAAACCTGTTGAAATCAGGTTTTGTTTTGAAAACTGGCCAAAAACAGGACGTCCATCAATTGACCTGAAAACAACGTCTTTTCAACGACCTGAAAACCACGTCTTTTCAACGACCTGAAAACCACGTCTTTTCAACGACCTGAAAACTACGTCTTTTCACCTTTCACTTTCAACCAAAACCGGAGGAAGAATAAACGTCGGGCAAAGTCGTCTTTTAGACGTCTTTTCAACGCAATTTTGCTCACTGGGTAATAACATACAGGGAACCTTCCTAGAATGCGATTTCA